>JAKSZT010028660.1:0-10287 GCA_026826555.1 Tolypeutes matacus | reverse complement strand
GTGTTTTGGTGCAAACGGGGATCATTAACTCCAATTTTGATGGAGAAATTTGTTTATTGGTACAAACTTTAACTCCCTATCAGATTGAATCAGGAGATAGCATAGCTCAACTTCTTTTGTTACCGTATCGTAAACCTCCTTTAAAATGTGCAAAGGAATTTGGTTCCACTGGGCGTAAAGTTTTTTGGCAAACAGCAATTGGAGATGAAAGGCCTGAAATTACCATAAAAATAAACGGAAAGATATTTTTAGGATTGGTGGATACTGGTGCTGATGTTTCTATTATTGCTAAACGATATTGGCCACAAGCTTGGACTTTGCAGAAGGTGCCTACAGTTTTTACTGGCGTTGGCACAATGACGGATGTTTACCAGAGTACTCAGATATTTAAGGTAGAAGGTCCAGAAGGACAAGAGGCCGCTCTGCAACCTTATGTTGCAGATGTAGGACTTAATTTATGGGGAAGAGACTTATTATACCAATGGGGAGCTTATTTGAATATTCCTCATGTTTCTGATACAGCTAAACATCTTATTACTCACATGCAATATGCTCCCCCTTCCCAACCTGAAATGCGACATACTGGAGACTACCGTGGCCTAGGATATTCAAATTTAGAGTAGGGGCTACTGTTACAAAGGGCTTCGCATTGCCTTTAAAATGGCTAACAAACAAACCTATCTGGGTAGAACAGTGGCCCCTTCTGAAAGAAAAATTGGAAGCCCTGAAAGAATTAGTGCAGGAGCAGTTAATGGCAGGGCATATTGAGCCCTCTACTAGTCCGTGGAATTCTCCAGTTTTTGTAATTAAAAAGAAATCTGGCAAATGGCGCATGTTAACTGATTTGCGTGAAATTAACAAAGTTATTCAACCTATGGGATCTTTACAGCCTGGTTTGCCATCCCCAGCTATGATCCCACAAAATTGGCATATTATTATTATTGATTTAAAAGATTGTTTCTTTAATATTCCTCTTAATCCAAATGATAGAGAAAAATTTGCATTTACTATTCCTTCTATTAATCATTCAGCTCCTACTGAACGATATCAGTGGAAAGTTTTACCTCAGGGAATGATGAACAGTCCTACATTATGTCAATCCTTTGTTCACATTCCATTACAAATTTTACGAAAACAATTTCCTAAGGCTATGATTATTCATTATATGGATGATATTCTTTTTGCCACTGAGCAATCTTCAGAGCTGAAACAATTATTTCAGTTGGCTAAAGAAATTCTTCCTCAACATGGGTTGCAAATAGCAGAAGAAAAAATTCAAAAACAGGTTCCTTTTCAATATTTAGGTCATACTATTGATAGAAATATTATAACTCCACAAAAGGTCCAGTTTCGAACTGATAATTTACGTACTTTAAATGATTTTCAGAAATTACTGGGTGATATTAATTGGGTACGGCCTACTTTAGGAATTCCAACTTATGCTTTAACTAATCTTTTCAATACCCTAACAGGAGACCCTGACTTAAATAGCCCTCGCTTTTTAAGCCCAGAAGCAAAAGAGGAGTTAAAATGGTTGGAAAAAAGAGTGCAAAACAGCCAACTAACAAGGATAAATGTTAATCTTCCAATTTCTCTTTTAATATTTCCATCTTGCCATTCCCCTACTGGGATACTTTGGCAAGAGGAGGGCATAATAGAATGGATATTCCTACCCAACAAAGATACAAAAAAACTTAATACTTATCCTGAAAAAATCTCAGCAATAATATCAAAAGGCCGTATTCGCCTGAGACAGCTTATGGCTAGAGATCCTGATAAAATCATATTAGACCTTACAAAGCAGGAGCTTTCTCAGCTCTGGCAGTTCAGTAACTCTTGGCAAGTAGCCTTAGCAGATTTTATTGGAACAGTTGACAATCACTTTCCAAATTCAAAATTTTTACAGTTTTTAAAACGTACTTCATGGATTCTTCCTAAGGTTGTAAAACAACAACCACTCTCTGCTGCTCCAACTTACTACACTGATGGCAGCAGTAATGGAAATGCAGGCTATTTAGGCCCAACTACAAAATCTTGGAAAACACCTTATTTATCTGCCCAAAAGGTAGAACTTATGGCTGTTATTCAATTGCTAGCTGATGTTTCTGAGCCTTTAAATATTGTGTCTGATTCTGCTTATGTTTGTCATGTTGTTTGTCATATAGAAACAGCTCAAATAACTCCAGCTTCTGAATTAGAAGCTCTTTTCCTACAATTACAAAAGACTGTTCGTGAACGATCTAATCCAATCTATATTACTCATATTCGTTCCCATTCTCAACTTCCTGGCCCTATGGCTTCACAAAATGATTTAGTAGATAAACTTATTGCTCATACAGAATCTGCTGCTGATTATCATAAACTTACACATACTAATGCTTCTGGCTTACGTCATAAATATCCCCACTTAACAGTAAAAGAAAGTAAGAGGATTGTTAGACAATGTCCTACTTGTGGGCCCATAAATGCTCCCACTTTCTCTCCAGGAACTAATCCCCGTGGAGAACATCCTAATGAAATTTGGCAAATGGATGTCACGCATGTGCCCTCTTTTGGCCGCCTTCAGTATGTGCATGTGACAGTGGATACATATTCTAATTTTATTTGGGCAACTGCTCAAGCTGGTGAAAAGGCCTCACACGTACGTTCTCATTTATTACACTGTTTTGCAGTAATGGGCCTGCCAGCACAGCTAAAAACTGATAATGGGCCTGCCTATCTTAGTCAATCTTTCAAAAAATTTTGCAGTGATTGGAATATTAAACATGTTACAGGAATTCCATATAACCCTCAGGGACAAGCGATAGTAGAAAAGAGTAATCACTTATTAAAATTGATGTTGCAAAAACAAAAAGGGGGAGATGGAGGAGAATCTGCTAAAGACAAATTATCTAAAGCATTGCTTACCTTAAATTTTCTTAATAGACAACAAATTTCTAATACCACAGCAGCAGAAAGACATTGGGAGGTTAAGAAAAAAGGGAATGTAAATGAAAAATGTGGACAACCAATATACTGGAAAAATGAAACAACCAATAAATGGGAAAAAGGAGAGGTAAAATTTTGGGGCCGAGGTTTTGCTCTTATCATTACAGAAACAGGAGAAGAGCAGTGGATCCCCTCCAGAAGAATCAAGCCTAGAGTTGAAGATGCTGCCAAGACTTAAAACTATGGACATGGTGGTTTTACATTGGATTAATTATAGGTAAAGTATTAGGTCAAGGTAAGATACCACATCATAATTACACTTATTGGGCATACATAACCAACTCACCTTTCTAGACTTAAAGTGATGAGTCTTACTCAATTTATTTTAATTAATCTCACAACAGACTACTTAATGACAAATAACATATTTGTCATGGGCTTACAGAGGTTGTGTTGTATAATGATTCCTATGGAATTGTAAAGGATCGGGCCCTTATAGGGATGCCGAAACCTATTAAAAACACAACCATATCTTGGTTCATTAATAATTTAACCATAATCACTAATGACAGTAATCCTTATTTCTGGAATTTTGGTAATACAGCATTTACTTACAGCTCAATAATTTGGAAAAATCAAGGAAGATATATCCCACAACCATGGGACACTAAACTTAACAAAACTCAAAGTTATTTGTGGAAATTATTTTTGGGAACTGGTCCAATTTTTGTAAGGCAAGGCAGCAAAACTGATATTACTATTTGAAAAAGAAAATCAACTCAATTTCTTACAATATGTGTATGAGATCCTATAGTTATATCATTGGAACAGTAATTTTTGGTGAAAGGAATCTTAATTGCTTCAATTGCTCCTTATTTACATGTTTTAAGAATTCATATTTGCAGGAAAATCAAACTCTTTTTTATAGCAAGAAGAAGAAAAGGACTATGGTTACCGGTTCAGATGACCAGACATTGGCAGCAGTCTCAAGAATCCCAGTTGCTATGACATTTCATCAACCATTATTTAAAAAGAACTAAAAGACTGATTTGACTTTTAATAGCAGGAATTTTGGGACTGATTCACATCATAACCGCTGCAGCTGTCACTGGCACAGCCCTGCATCAAGGAGTCCAGAATCAACAATATGTTAAGGACTGGCATAAAAATGCAAGTGAGAGATGTGTCATAGCCAGTCTCACATTGATATGGAACTGAATAACTGTACGAATGATCATGAAACAACTATTATACATAATCAAATTTATAATTTAAACTTGTTAAGAGTTCTTGAATGTGATTGGAATGAAAGTTCTATTTGTATTACTCTTTTCTTATAATAATAGAAACATGATTGGGAGGAAGTGAAAAATCACTTGATTGGATATAAGCATAATGTTTCTATAAATCTTTTAGAATTGCAAAAGAAGGCATTGGGCATGTATCAAACGAATTGAAAGAAACCACTGGTGCAGCCATTTCATTGGTGGAAACAAAAAACAGTTCAAATATCATTTTAGATTGGATTTGGAATTATTGTTATATGCATTTTTAATTGTGTGTATTTTCAAGGCTAAAGTAATTAGACCTGATAAATGCATTTATGTTAAGAAACTTGGCCATGAGAAACTAATTTTGCATTACTTAGTAGAAAGATTCTACTAATAACCCCTTGATCTTAATACTAAATATCTGCATAAAAAATGCTCATTAAAGGAACCTGAAGAAGCATAAATATTAATGAAAATGCCTTCCATGTAAGAGCTCAAAAGCTTGGCTGGTAGTCAATGACGGGTAAGATCCTCAGAGGAGGACAACCTAAGACAGGCACAGTCACAAGAGCCTATGGAAGAAGACAAGTGTGACAGGAGGTCACCTTGTATCAGCTTATATAATGGTTCCTATGAGCTTTAATTAATAAAAAAGGGGGAAATGATGGAGTTTCAAAGGCCATGACTACCTACAATAAGCAGATCACTTTGGAATGTAGGAGACACCCTGGAATGTAGGAGATAAGAACCTAGTCTCATGATAATGAGACAGGATCTTATAGTAGCTGGGTGGGGAATCATCCTGAGTTTCTATGTTAGATAAGATTTACAACATCTGCTACATGCAGGAATGTAAACCCTTCAAGAATATAAACTGTCATCTATTGATTTAATGTAAACCCTTCAAGAATATAAACTGTCATCTATTGATTCAAAAACCAAATAAAAGCCATGCTCTATGGTGTGGCTGGGCTCTTCTCTCCAGTTCGGACGGAGAGTCCCCTGATCCCAGTTTTTCTTCTCTTTGTCTTATTCCTTTTTTCTCATCCGCGGCACCGTTTTCACGGACCCAGAGCCTGACCGGCAACATATGGCGCCCAACGTGGGGCTCTGAAAACGAAACTTTTCTTTCAGTCAGTGCGCGGACCAAGGACCTCCTGAGAGCGGTTTTAAAAGAAAAAGAAACAGAAAAGGTAAGCTTCATCCTTGGAATCATCAGGGTAATGGGTAATCAGCAGTCGAACTTTGAAGAGTTCTCTAGAGTGTTAAAAACTCTATTAAAATGCACCGGTGTAACTGTTAAATCCTCGGCTTTTGAGGAACTTTTTTCTCTTGTACAAAAACATTGTTATTGGTTTCGGCCGCAAGGGCGGGATATTTTAAACCTGGAACAATGGAAGTTAGTGATGAAAGCTTTAAAAAGAGCTCATCAAGAGGGAGAAATAATTCCCCTTCATGTATGGTCTTTGTGTAGTCTTATTTCTGTTGCTCTTGAACCTTTGCAATCAGATGAGGATGAAGATTGTGAACAGGATATTGCTATTGTTGGACCGATGGCAGAACAAGCTAATGGTGATTTTGATGAAAATGTACTTGCGGGGGTTAGTGAGCAGGCAGGAACAGATAGACTCAGGTCTAATAGAAAGAAGGAAAGGAAAGAGGAAGCTTATGGAACTTTTTCAGCGGTCACTATGCCGTCTGCTCCAAATTATGATTTGTTGTCTTTTGAGCCAGCATCTGCGCCGCCTAAGGCATCTGCTGATCCATTTTTTACAACATTTGATGACCCTCCTAAAGTTTCTGTTTTTGTGCCAGCACCATCCTCCTCAATTATTAAAAGTATAGCACAGGGAAGTAGAGAAGGAGATTCAGAGGCTATGCAACTCCTTTCTACTTTTCCAGTAACAGTAACTAAGGCATCTGCTGATCCATTTTTTACAACATTTGATGACCCTCCTAAAGTTTCTGTTTTTGTGCCAGCACCATCCTCCTCAATTATGCAAATTCCAGCAGATGCTGACAATCCCCAAGGGGGTGTACAGTATGAGCATGCTCCTATTCCTTTTAAAACTATCAAAGAATTAAAACAAGCATGCACTCAATATGGTGTTAATTCTCCTTATACTCAAGGATTGGTGCAAGGTTTGGCACAAGCAGACAGATTAATACCCTGGGACTGGGATTTGTTAGCTCGAGCTGTTCTTAGTCCGGCAGAATTTTTACAATTTAAAACTTGGTGGACTGATGAAGCTAATATTGTAGCACGACGAAATCAACAGCAAAATCCACTAGTGCCTATTACTGCTGAACAAATACTAGGAATAGGTCAATGGGCTGGAGTTCCTTGCCAAGCACAATATGATGATATTGCCATTGTACAAGTGCGATTGTGCTGCCTAGCTGCCTGGAGACGAATCTCCACTTCTGGACAGGCTATACAATCATTTTCAAGGAAATACTGAACCTTATGTTGAATTTGTAGCTAGGCTGGCAGATGTAGTCAACAAGACAGTAACTCAGCCTGACCTTAAAGAGATGCTTATTCTGATGTTGGCTTTTGATAATGCTAATAGTGAGTGTAAAAAGGCTTTGCATCCAATAAAGGCAAATGGAGGTACTTTACAAGATTATATAAGGGCATGCCAAGACATTGGGTCTAATACATATAACATGACCCTTCTTGCAGCTGCTATAAAGGGACATAGTCCTATGATTAATAATTTAAATTGCTTTAAATGTGGGAAACCAGGTCATATGAAAAAAGACTGCCGAGCCAAAACTGGTGTAAGAGCGCCACCTAGCGGCAATAATAGATCAATACCGACTCGCGTATGTCCTATATGTCAGAAAGGGCTGCACTGGGCCAAGGAATGCCATTCTAAATATCATAAAAATGGCACTCTCATTAATAAGTCGGGAAACTTCCAAGCGGGCCTCGCTCAAGGCCCTCAGACAAACAATATGAGCACATTTCCCAGCCTTGCTCAAACCTACCCAGTCAGCAACGGAGCAGCTCACTCCGGCCTGTAACAGAGCTTAAGGCAGTTACCAAAGGCAGTGCAGCTGTCGATCTTCCCTCAGCTGAAACCAAGTTCATTACGCCTTCACTTGGTATACAAAAAATAAGAACAGGAATTAAAGGGCCTATCCCAGAAAACAATGTAGGTTTTATCATTGGCCGCAACAGTCTTACAACCCAAAGTGTTTTGGTGCAAACGGGGATCATTAACTCCAATTTTGATGGAGAAATTTGTTTATTGGTACAAACTTTAACTCCCTATCAGATTGAATCAGGAGATAGCATAGCTCAACTTCTTTTGTTACCGTATCGTAAACCTCCTTTAAAATGTGCAAAGGAATTTGGTTCCACTGGGCGTAAAGTTTTTTGGCAAACAGCAATTGGAGATGAAAGGCCTGAAATTACCATAAAAATAAACGGAAAGATATTTTTAGGATTGGTGGATACTGGTGCTGATGTTTCTATTATTGCTAAACGATATTGGCCACAAGCTTGGACTTTGCAGAAGGTGCCTACAGTTTTTACTGGCGTTGGCACAATGACGGATGTTTACCAGAGTACTCAGATATTTAAGGTAGAAGGTCCAGAAGGACAAGAGGCCGCTCTGCAACCTTATGTTGCAGATGTAGGACTTAATTTATGGGGAAGAGACTTATTATACCAATGGGGAGCTTATTTGAATATTCCTCATGTTTCTGATACAGCTAAACATCTTATTACTCACATGCAATATGCTCCCCCTTCCCAACCTGAAATGCGACATACTGGAGACTACCGTGGCCTAGGATATTCAAATTTAGAGTAGGGGCTACTGTTACAAAGGGCTTCGCATTGCCTTTAAAATGGCTAACAAACAAACCTATCTGGGTAGAACAGTGGCCCCTTCTGAAAGAAAAATTGGAAGCCCTGAAAGAATTAGTGCAGGAGCAGTTAATGGCAGGGCATATTGAGCCCTCTACTAGTCCGTGGAATTCTCCAGTTTTTGTAATTAAAAAGAAATCTGGCAAATGGCGCATGTTAACTGATTTGCGTGAAATTAACAAAGTTATTCAACCTATGGGATCTTTACAGCCTGGTTTGCCATCCCCAGCTATGATCCCACAAAATTGGCATATTATTATTATTGATTTAAAAGATTGTTTCTTTAATATTCCTCTTAATCCAAATGATAGAGAAAAATTTGCATTTACTATTCCTTCTATTAATCATTCAGCTCCTACTGAACGATATCAGTGGAAAGTTTTACCTCAGGGAATGATGAACAGTCCTACATTATGTCAATCCTTTGTTCACATTCCATTACAAATTTTACGAAAACAATTTCCTAAGGCTATGATTATTCATTATATGGATGATATTCTTTTTGCCACTGAGCAATCTTCAGAGCTGAAACAATTATTTCAGTTGGCTAAAGAAATTCTTCCTCAACATGGGTTGCAAATAGCAGAAGAAAAAATTCAAAAACAGGTTCCTTTTCAATATTTAGGTCATACTATTGATAGAAATATTATAACTCCACAAAAGGTCCAGTTTCGAACTGATAATTTACGTACTTTAAATGATTTTCAGAAATTACTGGGTGATATTAATTGGGTACGGCCTACTTTAGGAATTCCAACTTATGCTTTAACTAATCTTTTCAATACCCTAACAGGAGACCCTGACTTAAATAGCCCTCGCTTTTTAAGCCCAGAAGCAAAAGAGGAGTTAAAATGGTTGGAAAAAAGAGTGCAAAACAGCCAACTAACAAGGATAAATGTTAATCTTCCAATTTCTCTTTTAATATTTCCATCTTGCCATTCCCCTACTGGGATACTTTGGCAAGAGGAGGGCATAATAGAATGGATATTCCTACCCAACAAAGATACAAAAAAACTTAATACTTATCCTGAAAAAATCTCAGCAATAATATCAAAAGGCCGTATTCGCCTGAGACAGCTTATGGCTAGAGATCCTGATAAAATCATATTAGACCTTACAAAGCAGGAGCTTTCTCAGCTCTGGCAGTTCAGTAACTCTTGGCAAGTAGCCTTAGCAGATTTTATTGGAACAGTTGACAATCACTTTCCAAATTCAAAATTTTTACAGTTTTTAAAACGTACTTCATGGATTCTTCCTAAGGTTGTAAAACAACAACCACTCTCTGCTGCTCCAACTTACTACACTGATGGCAGCAGTAATGGAAATGCAGGCTATTTAGGCCCAACTACAAAATCTTGGAAAACACCTTATTTATCTGCCCAAAAGGTAGAACTTATGGCTGTTATTCAATTGCTAGCTGATGTTTCTGAGCCTTTAAATATTGTGTCTGATTCTGCTTATGTTTGTCATGTTGTTTGTCATATAGAAACAGCTCAAATAACTCCAGCTTCTGAATTAGAAGCTCTTTTCCTACAATTACAAAAGACTGTTCGTGAACGATCTAATCCAATCTATATTACTCATATTCGTTCCCATTCTCAACTTCCTGGCCCTATGGCTTCACAAAATGATTTAGTAGATAAACTTATTGCTCATACAGAATCTGCTGCTGATTATCATAAACTTACACATACTAATGCTTCTGGCTTACGTCATAAATATCCCCACTTAACAGTAAAAGAAAGTAAGAGGATTGTTAGACAATGTCCTACTTGTGGGCCCATAAATGCTCCCACTTTCTCTCCAGGAACTAATCCCCGTGGAGAACATCCTAATGAAATTTGGCAAATGGATGTCACGCATGTGCCCTCTTTTGGCCGCCTTCAGTATGTGCATGTGACAGTGGATACATATTCTAATTTTATTTGGGCAACTGCTCAAGCTGGTGAAAAGGCCTCACACGTACGTTCTCATTTATTACACTGTTTTGCAGTAATGGGCCTGCCAGCACAGCTAAAAACTGATAATGGGCCTGCCTATCTTAGTCAATCTTTCAAAAAATTTTGCAGTGATTGGAATATTAAACATGTTACAGGAATTCCATATAACCCTCAGGGACAAGCGATAGTAGAAAAGAGTAATCACTTATTAAAATTGATGTTGCAAAAACAAAAAGGGGGAGATGGAGGAGAATCTGCTAAAGACAAA
>JAKSZT010028657.1:0-28333 GCA_026826555.1 Tolypeutes matacus | reverse complement strand
CTTACCTCTTCCCTTCCTCCCTTCTTTATTAGATTCTTTATTCAAGGAAGGACATAAGGTGATAATAGGTTAAGGTGGGTTTTTCTCTCCTCAGAGCTTCTAGAGAAAACTATTCTCTAGACTACTCTGATGTTTTCAGGGGCCCGAGAACCAACCACCACAAAAATCAATCAGAAGAATTCTCATGACCTATCACAAATGAGAAAGAATCCCTGGCTCACCAGATGGGACAGCATTTGCTTTACTTTCTACTCCATAAGACAGAAGCTTCTTGTGGACTTGGCTCAGCCATGTTTAGGGTAATGTTGGGGTAGGAGGTTGCTGTGAAAGTCCCAGGGACAGGACACCAGCCAATGGTGCTTTTATACCTGTAATGATGGGGTAGAGCCTGAAGAGAAAGCCCATCTCCTCCTCACCCTTTTGTACTGTGGCAGTCCACTTCCATGGCCGAGGGCAAAGGCAGTTTTGGTCCCTCTGTTCTGGGGATCTTGGGGGGATAGGCAGGCCAGGGATTCCTCACCACTCAAAAATGATGCACAGTTGCCTGGGTGTCAAGAATAAACCCAATGGCCAGTGGTGGTGGAGGGCTTCAGACCTTAGATTCTTTACTTGTAAAAGAGGGTGTGTGAGTTGTGCATGTGTCTATTGCTGTGTCTGTTTATGTATGCCTGTGTTTCTGTGTCCATGTGTGTATGGATGTGTTTCTCTGTGCATGTGTTACTGTACATGTGTTTCTATGTGTATGTTTCTGAGTGTGTTTCTGTGTGTCTCTGTGTCTATGTGTGATTCTGTGTATGTGTGTTCCTGTGCATCTGTGTCTGTGTTTATATGTGTACCTTTGTGGAGGAGTTTGTTTCTTTGTGTGTACATGAGTGTTATGTGTGTATTTCTCAGTGTGTATATGTGTTTCTGTGTGTCAGTGTCTGTGAGTGTGTTTCTGTGTATGTGTGTGTTTCTGAGTGTGTACATGTGTGGGCATGTGTGTTACTCTGCATGTGTGCTTCATGCCTCTGTGTCTGTTTGTGTATGTGTGTTTCTATGTGCATACATGTGAGTCTGTGTGTTTTTCTGTTTCTGTGTGTACATTTCTGTGTGTGCATGCCTATGTTCCTGGTGATGTTTGTTTCTGTGTGTCTGTGCCTTGTGTCAGTGTGTATATATATGTGTGTGCACATGTGAATTCTGAGCCAAAGGCACTCACTGCTCTGCATTCATGGTCCTGCTGTGCATGTTGAGGTCTCTAAAGGGCAGTCTGGAGGCCCAGGGCACCTCTGAACTTTGAGTCTGGTATGCACAATGCTGAACAGCATTTTGCCATGGGGACTGGTTCCTGATGGCCAGAGGACCATCTTCAGATTTTTCTTGGAACACTAGCAGTATGAGAAGAGGGGAGCCTTGCTACCCTATGGTCTCCACTTCATCCCAGGTTCTGTGCTTCTGACCCATGGAAAAGGGACTCCAGCTCCTGCAAAAGCCACCTAGCTACTCTCCCACCTTGAAAGGAATATATGAACCTTACTCCTGCTCAGGTGAGCACCCCTCTGCTCCTTCTTAGTGGTCCCACACTATGACTTTGGGGTCCTGGACACTTCTACCTTTGCAGGCCCTTTCATACATTAAAAAAATATTTAAAATTATATTTCTGTACTGTGTAGGTATAAAGATGAAATTTATCAAGCTATATTTATTATTCTATATTTATTGTTATTATTTTCAGTTATTCTACTGATAAGCCAAAGTAAAACTAAATCAATGGGCCCCTAAAGGTGTGGAGGCCTTGGGCATTATGACTTCCTAATGGTGGCATCACCCTACCTCTGAGGGAGATTTGGGACATAACACAGCCCAGCATCAGTGCCCCTGTCTGAATGAGTTTCCTGTTGCTGCTGTGACAAATTACCACCAACTTAGTGCTTAATATAACACAATTTATAATCTTACAGTTCTGGAGGTCAGAAGTCCAAAATGGGTCTTATTGGGCTGAATCAAGGTGGGGGAAATACTGGTCCCTTCTGGCGGCCCTTGGGGAAGACTCTGCTCCCTCACCCTTTTCCATCTTTTAAAGGCTACCTGCATTCCTTTCCTCAGGATGCCCATCAATCTCCAAGGCCAGCATCTTTGAGGTTATTACTCTGCTCTTTTTACATCTCCCTCTTCTGTCCCTTCCTCCATATTTAAAGACCGTGGCAAATACATTGGATCCACCTGGAAAATCCAGGGTCACCTTCTCATTTTAAGGTCAGCTGATTAGGCAGCTTAATTCCATCTGCAGTCTTAATTCTACTTTGTTATATGATCTCACAGTTTCTGAGAACACGGATGTGGTCATCTTGAGGGGGTCATATTTCTATCTGCCTCATTATCGAAACTTTGGACTATGTCCACAGCACAGACATTATCAGAGTCCCTTCCTGCCCCTCTCCTTCTTCCAGATGCACCCTCTTTTGGCTACACATATGCATACAAAGCCCAGCACAGCCCCTGCCCTTGGGGACAGTGCAGTCCAATGGGATAATTCCCCCAAGAACAGTCCAACAACCTCTGGTGGAATGGTCCTGAGGAAGTTACAGGTATTAATTTCTGTTGGGAGATGGGTTCTGGGCAGGCAGGGCTTCCCTGAGGGTGGGGTCTGAGTCACACATGGGATAATAGGGCCTTGGGACATGCATGTTGAACAGAGGGAACAGGGACCTTCCAGCTCTTCTCCCTCCTACACCTTTGTCTCACCCACCCCCACGGGCCTGCTGAGTCCTGTTCTCTGTGTGCCTGCAGCCTGAAACCTCTTCCACTGCCACCCTGGTCTTTTCAACTCTATATTCCTGAATTGTTGTCCACATCTGTGAGATGTGACATGGTCTTCTGGGCCCACCCCTCAATCCTTTCCAGGTTCTGCCTGACCATGATGGAACACCACTGCAGCTGCCTCAGTATCTCACCCACAGTCTCTGAGCAAACATAACTGGGATGATACGCCCCTCACTAGTCCCCTGCAGGCCCCTCCCTCTGGCTTGTCTGTGGTTCATTTTGCATGCCACTGTCCACAGGCCCTAGTCTCTGTCCATGTTTCTGTTGCAGGCCCTTTTTGTTGACCTGGAACATAGTATTGCATGGGGATGCTCCAAACCTCAGTATCTTGTGTTCTAATTTATATTTTAATTTTTGTGTCACTCAATATTGTCCTTTCCTCTTGAGCTGGTAGTCATTTAGGGCAGGCAATAAAATCTCTTGTGACTAAGATTTATTGGGTAATTTATATTTAATGGTTAGATTTTGGCTTAGGTTGGGAAGCAATTATATTTTATTTGACATCTTATTGAGTTGTGGTGTGGAAATGTATTTTTTATGTCTACTTTGAAGTTATTGAGGTGGGGTAACATATGGGCCACTTTCTCAGGATCCTTGTTGAAGCTGCAAGTTCAGATCCCTTGCCAGCCTCAGGCAATTCCCCCAGCTCAAGGCCCACCCCAGGCTCAGACCCCTCCTCCATCTCAGGTGCATCCCTACACTCAGACACCTTCTTTAGGTCAAGACCCATCCTCTGCATTAGGACCCCCTCAGGCCTCCTCCCAAAGTGCAGTCCCCTCCTTTTGGCCCCCTGCCCTGTCTCAGTTCTGCTCCCCTGCTCAAGTCCACCAGGCTCTCTCCTTCTCCCATCTATACCTTCCTGGCTGGAACTTCATAGAATCCATGTCCAGACTCCCTCTGACATTGGGCATTGTGCACCTTGGATTTCCTATATTTAGGCTGCACACTAGCTGGCCTTACACTTATTTGTGACTGACCTAACCCATCGGGTCCCTGAGCACCTTTTTCAGGAAACCTGATTCTTTCCTTTCTGGAATTCACACCGCCCCTCTTTCAGCCTCACATACTGATAACTCTCCCAAAGAATCTGCACAGTGACAAAGGGAGAGTTGTTAAAAGAGGGAAAAGGCGGTATGTTTAAATATAATGAACAACCAGAGCCATTCTAGTCATGGCTGCTAGATTGGGCACTAAATTTTGTTTCAGGTGGGAGGAATCACACTGCTGGGCCCTTGTGAGAAGGAGATGCCACAGGTCAGGCCAGTGGAGACTAGGGAGGCTGCACTCATTGTCCAAACAGCCTTCCTAGGAAGGGGCCCGTTGGGGAATGAGGAGACCAGTCAGTCTCAGAGGTGGGAGAAGCCACAGGGGAAGTGAACAGGATTGAATTCACCTGTGCCCCAGGGTTCTTCAGTGTCCAGTAGGATGAACAAGGGGCAGTGGGGCACCTAGAATCTCAAAGTTTAGGGCAAGCAGAAGGAACAATGCCAGGGCTTGCCTGAACATAAGTCACTAAAAACCTGCCTCACATTCTAAACCATTTATCAGGGATGACTGGGTTCTTATTTGCTCAGAAATGAGGATGAGTGTGAAGACTGGCTCCTGTTCCCTGTCTTTGTATCCTGAGCATTTCACCTTTCTGTCCTGTCAGATAGGAGGTAAAGTAGACTCCCTCCATCCCTTCTCCCTCTCCTCCCCATTCCAGTCTCTTCCTCCCCCTTTCTCCCCCTTACCCCTCTCATCCTCTCTCTCACTTCCTCTGTCTCCTTCCTCCTCATTCTTTCTCCTCCTTTTCCCCCTTCCTCCCTCATTTCATCTTTGCTCTTCCTCATATCCCGGGCATCCTGCTCAGTCAACCTCAGTCCCCTCTGGTCTCTAGCGAGTGAGGCAGAAGCTGAAATGGGAAGAGAGCAAAAGGTCCTTCTATGCTCAGGCTCTTTACCTATTCTGATGAACCCACATTTCCTGTATAGAGACACCTCACTTCACCATGTAGCCCAGCCAAGCTCCTTCAGTCTCTCTTGCACCTGTTTCTATCTGAAGTCTCACTGGGTACAAATTTTCACTCTCCTTTGTTAGAAACTGCACCTAACAAAAACTAAAGACTATTCTAGGGCATATTGAAAAAGAAAAAAATTAAAAAAAAACATTTCATTGCAGTTGACTACATCAGTAAATTTGCAAAAGTCCTTGTGGAAAGAAGAACCCAAATGACAGTGGAAACCTGCTCGTTTGTTAACCAGTCAGTTCTGTGGGATGGCCAAGAGTTCACCAAGGATGAGTATCACAGAATCCTAGTCCTGTTGTCTCCTCTCCCTCTTAGTCCCTCTCAAAGAATACCTTGGCAGAAGGGCATAATCACAATTTACATCCCACACATTTTATCTTTTCTCCAAGAAGTTCTGACACTGATGTACCTTCAGAATAAATTAAAAATAAGGAGTGTTGCTCAAGTTTAAAATGCAGTTCTTTCACTGGACATTTCATGTTGGCACCATCGCTCAGCACTGGTTATTATGGAGATGAAGTATTGGGGCAAGCATCAGTGGTCAGTGAAGCAAACAATGGTGTGTCAAATGGGGGACATTGGGCAGTTCAGGGCAGGTTGGGGAGTGTCAGTGTGCATCAGGGGTGGGCAGTGGGCAGCACCAGGAGGTTGGGGCAGTTCAGTGGCTGACACCCTCTCTATAGCCTGTGAGTTTGGTAGAATCTGTGCTTCACAAGCTTGGACCTGTGGTTCTGTGTTTTGGTCTGATACAAGTTGGAGGGGGCCAGGAAAGGGCTAGGCTAAAAGCTTGTCTTCAGAGATTTCTCATTTCTAAGGAGTAGTGGACCATGAACTCCTAAGCAATAAGAGGTTCAGTTGAAAGGAATCCTTGAAAGGAGAAGTGACCCAGGCTTCCATTTCTCACATTACTCCAATAGCTTCAAAGTGCCCCTTACCATGCTGGAAACCAGGCCATGGGAAGCACTCCTGCCTCCCAAAAGGGAAGTTCCCTGCAAGGGCAGGAAAAGGAGCAACCTGTAGCTGCTGGCCAGTCAGCCAGAGGACAGTGCTCTGTGTTCCCAGCCACTTTAACATCAGATCACATGGGGTCACTTCCAGGGCTTAGAGGATCAATTTGTGTCCCAATCTGGGGTCTCTCTCAAGGCTAGGATTTGGGAGCAGTTTGTTCATTTCTGAGGCACTCTCAGGACATTCTGTGATTGGGCAGGTCTGAGAGTGGAGATGGGGGACATATGTTTTGTGGAGTGTAAGAAGGAAGCAGGGATTGGTATTATGCATTCATAAGCCAGGAAATGCATTCACAAGCCAGGGAATTCCTGGAAACACCAAAGGTTGGAGAAGGAAAGGAAATATTCTACCATAAAGATCTAAAAAAATAAAAGATTTGGGGATTTAAATATTGATTTGGGAAAGAAGACATAGATATGTAGGCCATTAGGTATAAATTTTCAAGATATTTTGGCCCTGCTCATAGGCAAATGTTAGAAGGACCATAGGAGGAAGTATTGGAAGTTATTAAGGATGAGTAATCAACCAAATTTCAAGTATCAAACAAATTCCTGGGTGAACAGGATAATAGGGAATGAGGTTGCCCTCAGAGTACCGAACTACCACTTCTGTCTGGTGAGGTCATAATCCAAAACATACAACTTATCAATGATGAATTTAGAGTAGCACCCTTGAATACATGCATTGGCAGACTCTTTGAAGATCTATCTCAACAACAGTATTAAGAAAGAGAAAGACAATATTTTTCCAGAGGTAGAAGGAATAAAAGGCTCTGAGAATGCGACTTCTAATTCTTTGGCAACTATAGATGAAAATATAGATAAGTATTATTTTCTTTCAAAATTCAAAGTACCATATTTTACAGAAGAGAAGGCAATTTTCATTAACCAATTAACATAGAAAAATTATTTTCTTTGCTATTACATTGGGAATAGAAGAAATTATTACAGAATATTACAGAAGAAAATCTAGAATATTTCAATTACTGTTTTACCATCAGAGCCCAACTTTTCAACTAAGTAAGAATAAATGTGAAATGAACATGTTTGAACTAAAGATGAATAAATCAAATATTAATTTTTAATGACTTAGGCACAAACCATGCTTCCATGACTGCTCATTCATATTCCAACACTAATTTATTAAGGTGGATTTCCTTGGAACCTTGTGTCTTCAAGTACTACTTAGCATTTGGAATGGTATATATTTATCCAGCACTGTCCTAAGAAATGTGAATAAAAATTAAAAAACTGAGGGTATTTTGGAAGATAACATCAGATTAGGCAGACAAGTCCCTGCTCTTTCACATAAACAATGGAGAAAGAGTCAGAAGCTGCCTGAAGGACATGCTTTGGTGGTAAACAGACCCGGAACATAGAGATGAATAATTTGAAACAACAAATTGTGAATTACTAAATCTCTCAGCATCAGGGAAGTGCTCCCCCAGGGAAAAACCCTTAGCTCATTGCACCTGACTAGGAGAGGAGCAGATGTGTTCCTCACCATCTGCTGTTAAAAGGGAAAAGGGAGGGGGAGTCAGGGGGCTTTTTTTCAGTGAATTTGACCAGTAAAGCCGGCTGTGAATCTCTGCTCCAACCAGACCAAAACAATGGAAAACCAAGAGATACACTTCCATGGAAAGGTGACCCAATGAACATCATGTGCTTGTAGGTTTGAAATTTGCATGGAAAAAAATGCACTTGGGCATTTCTGTTCTCTAACTTCTGGAAGAAAATCTGTGTACCATTAGTGAGTCTCTGGAATGACTTTGATAGCTTAAGCTGGGCAATTTTAATTTTAAAGACTTATGATAACTTGAGCCAAATATCAAAGAAGAGCTGTAAAAAATAATAATAAACAAGAGAGAGAAATTGGTCATCAGAGTAAATTCATCAACATATTCAGATGCTTAGAAATCAGCAAAAAATAACAAGTTATATGAAGAAACTAGATGAGATAGTCCAGCTAAAGGAACAAACCAAATAACCTGAAGAGATTTACGATTTAAGATGATCAATGGTAATCACACAACTCTCCGTAATCAATTTAAAGAATTGAGAGAAAATATGACTAAAGAGATAAAGTATATTAAGAAGACACTGGGTAGCATAAAGAACAATTTGAAAGTCTGCAAAGAAAAGTAAAAGACCTTATGGGAACTAAAGACATGATGTATGAGATTAAAAATACATTAGAGTCACATAAGAATAGATTTGAATTGTTAGAAGACAGAACTCTTGATTTCAAAGACAGAACATCAGAAAGGGAAAAGACACAAGAATAGCAAGAGAAGAGATTGTAAAAAATGGAACAGGTTTTCAGGGAATTGGATGACAACACAAAAACTAAACAGATATACATTATTGGTGTCCCAGAAGAGAATAGAATAGAAGAGGGACAGAAAGAATATTTGAGGAAACAATGACCAAAAGTAACCAAATCTTTTTGAAAGATATAAATATTGATATTCAAGAAGGACAATGCACCCCAAAAAGTATAAATCTGAATAAACTTACCTCAAGACAACTACTATTCAGAATGACAGATATCAGAGATAAAGAGAGGATTCTAAATGCAGCAAAAGAATAACAAAGCCTCACATACAAGGGAAAGTTAATAAGTGCCAACCTCTTATCAGAAACCATGGATGTGAGAAGAAATGGTATGATGTATTTAAGGCACTGAAAAGGAAAAACTTCCAGGCAAGAATTCTGTATCCAGCAAAGCTGTCCTTCTTAAAATGAAGGGGAGAGAGACTGTATGGCATTGGTTTAAGTGGACGCTCACCATCTCTCTCAGAAAAGGCAGCTGACTGGGGACAGGATCCTGCCCAAGTGAGCTTTTCGGGGAGCCTATGCAGTGGGAGCACTTGGAGCACTGGTCTGGAGGGAGCTGGACAGGGAGATATACTGCTCAAGATAAACCTGAAACATAATAAACAACAAGTAAATAGAAGAAGAACAAAGTGTCAAAGACAAAACAACACACTCACAAAACCAGCAGCTAAACAAAACTCCAAAGAGAGAAGCTAATCAACTGAATAAACCCATCAAGATAAATGATGACAAGAGGGCAACAAGAAATTACAGTTTCTTGTAATTTCCAGTCGAGTCCAATGAACAAACTGAAAGCCAGGAAGAAATGCAAAACATCGAACAACTAATCAAAGCTGTCCAAACAAATATCATAGACCAACTTAATGAAGTGAAGGAGGAGATTAAGGATATTAAGAAGACACTAGGAGATCATGAAGATAATGAAGACATTGTAAACATATGTAAAAAGATAACAGATATGATGGTGATGAATGGCAAAATCCAAGAAACCAAAAAGACACTGGAATCACATAACAGCAGATTTGAAAAGGCAGCAGAAAGAATTAGTGATGTGGAAGACAGTATATCTGAAATCAAACAGAAAGTAGAACAGAGAGATAAAAAGATACAAAAAATCCAGCAGGGATTTAGGGGTTTAAACAAAAACACAAAATGCACAAATATATGCATTATAGGCATCCCAGAGGGAGAAGAAAAGGGAAAGGGAACAGAAGGAGTGTTAAAGGAAATAATGGCTGAAAACTCCCCAGCCCTATTGAGAGAGATAGATGCACATGTCCAGGAAGCACAGCAAACCCCAAACAGTATAAATCCTAGCAGGCCTACTCCAAGATATATACTTGTCAAAATGTCCGATGCTTAAGATAAAGAGAAAATACTCAAGGAAGCAAGAGAAAAGAGAACCATCACATACAAGGGAGCTCAATAAGATTAAGGGCTGAGTTCTCACCTGAAATGATGGAGGCAAGAAAACAGTAGTATGACATAGCCAAAGTACTGAAAGAAAAAAACATCCTGCCACAAATTCTATATCCAACAAAGCTGGCATTCAAAAATGATGGAGAGTTCAAAATAATCACAAACAGAAATTAAGAGAGTATGCCAATAAGAAACCTGCCCTTCAAGAAATACTAAAGGAAGTTCTACAGGTTGAAAGGAAAAAACAGGAGAGAGAGAGTTGGAGGAGAGTGTAAGAACAACTAAAAAGAAAACAAGAGAAATAAAATCAACATATGACATACATAAATCCAAAGAAAATATGGTATTGTAAGAAATTCATTGAGATTAATAACACTGAATGCTAGTGCATTAAACTTAACAAACAAGAAACACAGATTGGCAGAATGGATAAGGAAATATGACTCATCTATATGCTGTCTACAAGAAACTCACCTTATACCCAGGGATTCAAAGAGGTTTAAAGTGAATGGCTGGGGAAGCAGCTGTGGCTCAATCAGTAGGGCTCCCGTTTATCATATGGGAGGCCCCGGGTTCGGTTCCCGGGGCCTCCTGGTGAAGGCAAGCCCGCCCGCACAGCGTGGTTAGCTGACCCAGCGAGCACAAGCAGCAAGGGGGGGATAAATGAATAAATAAATAAAATCTTAAAAATAAATAAATAAATAAATAAAATAAAGTGAATGGCTGGAAAACAATTTTACAAGCAAACAATAACCAAAAAGTGGCAGGAGTAGCGATCCTAATATCAGACAAAAAAGACTATAAATACAAAGCTATTGTAAGTGACAAAGATGGACTCTATATAATACTAAAAGGGGAAATCTATTTAACATTGACTTAGAATTCCTTGCTAAAGTACTGAGGCAAGAAAAATATATAAAAGTCAACCAAATTGGAAAGGAAGAAGTTAAAATTTCAATATTTGCAGATGGCATGATACTATACATAGAATGCTCTGAGAAATCTACCACAAAATTTCTAGAACTTATAAAGGAGTTCCATAAGTCACAGGCTAAAAGATGAATGCTCATAAATCAGTAGCAGTGTACTGCACATGAATAATGAGCAATCTGAGGAGGAAATCAAGAAAAAAAATACCATTTACAGTAGTAACTAAAAAAATCAAATACCTAGGAATAAATTTAACTAAAGATGTAATGGACTTATATACAGAAAAATACATAATACTGTTAAAGGAAATCAAAGTAGACTTAAAGAAATGGAAGAATATTCCCTGTCCATGGATAGGAAGAATAAACATCTCAAGATGTCTACCCTACCCAAATATACAGATTTAATGCAATCCCAATAAAAATCAATGCTGTATTTTTTAATAAATTGGAAAAACTAACTACAAAATTTATTTGGAAGGATAAGAGGCCCCAAATCGCCAAAGACATATTGAAACAGAAAAATGTTGTTGGAGGTATCACACTACCTGGTTTTAAAACATACTACAAAGCTACAGTGGTCAAAACGAATGGAACTGAATTGAGAGTTCTGATAGAGATCCTAGCATTTAAAATCATCTGATATTTGACAAGGCCACCAAGCCCACTCAGTTGGGAGAGAATGGCCTCTTCAACAAGTTGTGCTTGGAGAACTGAATATCTATATCCAAAAGAATGAGAGAGGAACACCATCTCACACCTTATACAAAAATCAACTCAAGATAGATCAAAGATCTAAATATAAGAGCCAAGACCATAAAGACCTTGGAAGATAATGTAGGGAAGCATCTACAGGGCCTTGTAATAGGAAATGATCTCATGAACTTCACACCCAAAGCATGAGCAGCAAAAGAAAAAAAAATAGATAAATTGGATGTGAAATCTAAAAACTTCTGCACCTCAAAAGACATTTTTAAGAAATTAAAAAGGCAGCCAACCTAATGGGAGGAAATATTTGGCAACCATATATCTGATAAAAGCCAAATATCCTGCATATATAAAGAAATCCTACACCTTGAAAATAAAAAGATATACAACCCATTTAAAAAAAAATGTTCATGTGACCTGAAATGACACTTCTCCAAGAAAGATACACAAATGGGTAAAAAGCATATGAAAAAATGCTTGACATCTCTAACTATTAGGAAACTGCAAATCAAAACTATAGTGAGATATCATCTTACACCCATTAGAATGGTGGTTATTAAAAAAACAGCAGAATTAAGTGGGATTGTAAATGATCCAGCCACTATGGAGGACAGTTTGGTGGTTCATCAAATACCTAACTATAGAACTTCCATAAGATCCAGCGATTCCACTGCTGGGTATATACCCTGAAGAATTGAAAGCCAAGACATGAACAGGTATATGAACAGCAGTGTTCATGGCGACATTGCTCACTATTGCCAAATGTTGGAATCAACCCAGGTGCCCATCAACAGATGAATGGATAAACAAAATGTGGTACCTACATACAATGGAATATTACTCAGCTCTAAGGATGAATAAATTGCTAACACATGGGATAACATGGATGAATCTTGAAGACCTTACGTTGCTTGAAGCAAGCCAGGCATTGAAGGATGAACAGTACATGACCTCACTGATAAGAATTAAGGAAATTTAGCAATCTCAGAGAGCTATTGTCAGTAAGATAGGTTTACAAGTAATAGAAAGAGAAGAGAAGGTTTGAGCCATCACACTTGTGGACGTAATCTATGGTAAAGTGATAGAGTGTAGTTGCGCATTGAAGGGATAGGACAGGAAGGTAATCATATTATTGGGTTGGGTGGTGCAGGGTTGACAGGTGGATAGATTGGGAAGGGTGGGTTAGAAGGTGCAGGATATTGGGGGGAAGAGTTGAGAGAGGGACCTGGTGAACACTGGGGATTTGTGGCTATGAGATTGAAAGTACAGAGGTGGGAATGCTCTTATGGCAATATGACAAGGAAGGGACAAGGAAGGGTCAACACAATATGACAATTTAGGTGTTGGTTGGGGAGGCATTAGAGACAGGGTGCACCTGGAGCAGGCTTCTAGGGAGTGTGTGAGTGTTCCTTCTGTCATAATGTGTTGTATCAGTGGGTGTAGACCCACATAATGAGCGGGGAGGAGTTGGACTGCCATCTTTGAGAGAACTGATTTGTTCAGAAAGAGACAGGCATGAGTCTCTCAAGATTAAGGGTGGTTCCTAATAGGGGAGGACAAACCAGTGTGTCATGACCTCTTCTTGCATGTATCTATGAATCTTGTCATCCAACGAGTCAAGCCAGGGGGTTGTCATGGGCCCTATGGGGATGGGGTGGGAGGAATAGAATAGATCAAACAAGGGGTATTTAGTGATCAGTGGAAATGTCCTTCATTGACATACAGTGGTGGGCAGAGGACATAGTAAATATCATCAAAATTTATTAAAGTGTATGGTCTAATATGTAAACCACAGTGTAAATCATTGACAATGTTTAATAGCCATGTTCCACTATTTTTATATCAATTATAACAATGCTACCATCCTCATATAAAAAGGTATTAATATGGGGGACCAGGAAAGGTGGAGGATGTTGGGTATATGAGAGTCTCCTCTATTCTGTGTGTGACTTTGCTGTGACCTAAAACAAAACAAAAAATAGTGAGACACTGGGGAATGAGAGGGTGAAGGTCTCAGAGCATAGATTGGATGCCAGATATTGCAGTGGTGAAAGGAAAAAGTAAAAAAAAAATTGTTTTATATTTTTCATTTATTTAATATACCAATATTTTAATTTTGTTTTATTTTTAGTCTTTTTAAAAATTTTTTTATGTATTTTATCTCTTACATTTGAACTTATCGTTGTTCTTTCATTTTCCTGTTAATTGTATTCAGCTATTGTAAACCTTTCATCTTTGGGAAGGCTTTGGATTACAGAAGGGTTGCATCTGGGGCAGGGGAGGGTCGTTGTTGTGGGGTGTCAGGGATGAGGGGTCCAGGGAAGGAAGTTCACCTGAGCATAAATATAAGGTATGTGAAAATGTTCTGATGTTCACAGGATATTGTCACAGTGGGTGGAGAATCAATCAATAAATGAGAGAATACTGAATTCCCATCCTGGAGAGTTCTGCCATGTTCTCTAAGGGAGCAGTGACAGTCACCTAAGTGCAGTGGCAATGACTGGTGAAGGAAGATGATCCACTGATGGGACTTTCATATTGATGACTAACCTTATGAGTCTTTGCTCTGAATTTGAAACATAGCCTATTGTTGTGGGGTGCCTGTGGGTTTCCTTCTGGGAGCCTCCTTGTTGCTCAGATGTGGCCTCTCTCTGGACCAAGCTCAGCATATGAATGCATTGCCTAACTCCCAGCATGGGCCATGGCTCCTGGGGTTGGGCCTCCCTGCCACCAAGGGATTGCTACCAAGTGCCAACTGGCAATGTGACTGGAAGAGGACCTTGAATGAAGGGGGAAAAGGGTAAAGACAAATGAGTTTATATGGCTAAGAGACTTCAAAATGAGTTTGGAGGTCATCCCAGAGTTAACACTTATGCACATCTTAGTAGGATCTCATAGAATTCCAAAGTGGGCATCACCCTAAATAGTGGGGTTCTAGAGGGCTCTGGAGATGCCCAGGTCCTATGTCAGGGCAGATATCTCCAGAGTTTGGAGTCTTGCCAGTGGGTCCTACTTTGGAGTTTGTGCTCCTAAGAGTGCCAGACTCAACTAAGTCTTCCCTGTACATGGCTCATCTGTCCCTTCTATTCAAACCTATACTTGGTGCTGGAGTTTGTACCTGGACATCCAGAGAATTGAGTCTTTGGGCCCTGCTGGCCCTGGAACCTTGGTGGAGCAGCATCTCCTACTCTACAGCTCATTGGACTCACCCCAAGACAACTGGTGAGGAGATGATGATGTACAACGGCCATCCCAGAGAATGGAGAGAGACTGCAGCTGCAGACAGGATAATCCCATCCATCTTTCCCATGGGATATAAGCCCATTCTCAATTGTAGGTGGAGTAGACATCACCATCCCAGACTCCTCAGGATGGGGGGAAGAGCTATGGACTAGAGTGGACTTACTGGCATTCCACAATAGACATATTGTGACTCAACAAATGGAAGAAATTACAACATTGATGTGGTGCTAGTGGCCACTGGATCTCTGGGTGCAGGGAGAGGGAAATGCAGTTGCAATATAGGGGCTTTTTTGGGCCTTGGGAATTGTCCTGAGTGACATTGCAATGACAGATATAGGCCATTTTATATCATCATATAAAATGCAGACCTCTGTGGGAGAGAGTGCGGTCTACAATATGAATTATGATAGTCCATGATTAATGGCAAATCCCCAGGATGTTTTTATCAATTGCAATTAATGTGCAACACTAATGAGGATATTTATGTGGGGGGTTGTGGGAGGTGGTGCATATGGGAATCCCTATAATTTTTGTGTAACATTTATGTAATCTAAGTGTCTTTTTGAAAATATAAATAAATAAATAAATAAATAATATACTGATAAAGTCAAAAAAAAAAACAAACTTTAAAGGGTGTTCAAAGACTTCATAGACAAAGAAAAACTTATGGAATATGTTCCCAAAAGAACAGAATTACAAGAGACATAAAAGAGAGTGCTGCAGCCTGAAAGGAATACTTAGAGAAGAGTGTAAAATGAAGATATTAGAAAGGTTTAATTAAAGGGTAAAAAGATAAACAATAGTACGATATGATAACAGAAAGCCAAACGTCAAAATGGATAAATCAAATAATGCCTTTACAGTAATAACGTTGAATGTTAATGGATTGAATCATCAATAAAAAGTTAGACTGATGCCATGGATAAAAAAATATGAACCATCTCTTGTTTGTCTACAATAGACTCGCCTCAGATGTAAGGATATAACCAGGTTAAAAGTGAAAGTTTGAAAAAAGATAATCTATGCAAATAGTAACCAAAAAAGTGCTGTATTTGTGATACTAATATCAGATAACATAGCTTTTAAAAGTAAGAGTGTTATAAGCAATGAAGAAAATCATTACATATTAATAAAAGAGGCAATTCAACAAGAATAAATAACTATACTAAAGGCATTTGCACCTACCCTCAGTGCCCCAAGATACAGAGGCACACACTAGCAAAGGTGAAGGGAGAAATAAATGTCTCTACAATAGTTAGAGGCTTCAATTCACCACTACCGGTATTGGATAGAATGTCTGGAGAGGCGATAAATAAAGAATTTGAATAATATGATAAATGAACTAGACCTAACAGACATCTATAGAGCATTGTACCCCAAACCAGCAAGATATACAATATTTTCAAGTGTTTATGGATCCTTCTCTAAGAGAGTCTATATGTTAGTTCACAAGATAAGTCACAATAAATTTCAAAGATTGAAATTATTCAAAACACTTTGTCTGATCATAACTGAATGAAGCTAGAAATCAATAATGGATGGAGAAGGGAAATGCATAGATATATGGAGATTAAACAACACATCCTTAAATAATGCATCAAAGAAGAAATTGCAGGAGAATTCAACAAATAACTTGAGATGAACAAAAATGAGAATACAATGTATAAGAACTTATGGAAGCTGTAAATTTTAAAATGATAGAAAATGACCTTGAAGTAAGAATCAAAGTGCTAGTACAATTTTATATTTGGCTGGATAAGTTAAGTACTTTCATGTCATTAAATTGCATTGCCATGATCAGTTGACTTTTGAGATTCTGATACCATTAGAATTCCAACTATCTTTGGGATTCTCTCACCTTATAATTTTGGTACCAAAGCCCTACAAGAGCTATCTGTGTAGGAAAAAAAATCAGTGATGTTAAAAAAGCAATCATCCATAAGAAAAATTGTAGTAACATGTTATGGTGAGAGTGCCAAAGATGAAAAACAAAGACAATTGTTACAAGAAAAAAAAAATCTTATGGTACATCACAAAAGCAGAGCTGGGGTGAAATTTATAGCTCTCAATGCTTACATTAAAAAAGAAGAAAGACCTAAAATTTAAGACCTAACTGCACATTTGGAGAAGCTTGAAAAACAATCACAAACTAATCCGAAAGAGGCTGAAGGAAAGAAATTGTAAAGTTCAGAGCAAAAATAAATGAAGTGGAGAACAAAAATACAATGTAATCAACAAAACCAAAAGTTAGTTTTTTCAGATCAACAAAATCTATCTAGACTGACAAAATCTAGCTAGACTAACAAAGAAAAAAGTGAGAAGACACAAATAAATAAAATCAGAAATTAGAAGAGGAACATACTACTGACCCACAGAAATAAGAGAGATCATAAGAGGATACTATGAACAACTATATGTCAGAAAAAAAAGTAGAAAACATAGATGAGATGGACAAATTCCTAGAAACACACAAATCACCTGCAGTGACCCTAGGAGAAATAGAAGACTTTAACTAACCAATCACAAGAAAAGAGATTGAAACAGTCATCAAAAACTTCCCAAAGATGAAATGCCCAGGTCCAAAATGGTTTCACAGGTGAATTCTACCAATCAATCAAAGATGACATAATACCAATCTTGCTCAAGCTCTTCCAAAAAATTTGAACAGGAAAGAATATTACCAAACTCATTCTACGAAGCCATCAAAGAAACACCAAAACCACATAAAAATATTATGAAAAAAGAAAATTAAAAACCAATGCCTTTAATGAATATAGATGCACGATTAAGTGGGTTTTATCCCAGGTATGCAAGTGTGGTTCAATACAAAAAAAATAGTGTAATAAACCACATTGATAAATTGAAGAAGAAAAATCATATGATCCTCTATATTGATACAGAAAATGCATTTGACAAAATACAGCACCCTTTCTAGATAAAAAACATACTCCAAAAGGTAGGAATAGAGGAAGGCTTTCTCAATGTACTTAAAATTCATATATGAAAATCCTACAGCTAGCATTGTACTCAATGGTGAAGGACTGAAAGCTTTCCCACTGAGATCAGGAACAAACAAGGATGCCCACTGTCACAATTATTATTCAATATTGTGCTAGAAGTTTTACCTAGAGCAATTAGGCTAGACAAAGAAGTAAAAGTCATCCAAATAAGAAAGGCAGAAGTAAAACTTTCCCTATTTGCTGATGACATGATCCTATATCTAGAAAATTCTGAAAGATCCACAACAAAGCTAGTAGAATTAAAAGATGAGTTAAGCAAAGTGGTAGGATATAGGATTGTTATGCAAAAATCAATATTGTTTATATACACTATGGTTGTGCAGTATAAGGAGGAAGTAAAAAAAAATTCCATTTATAAAAGCTACTAAAATGATCAAATAGGAATAAACTTAACCAATGGCATAAAGGACCTACATTCAGAAAACTACCAAATATTTCTAAAAGAAATGGAAGAAGACTTAAATAAATGGAAGGACGTCTGTGTTAGTGGATTGGAAAACCAAATATCATTAACATGTCAATTTTACCCAAACTGATTTACAGATTAAATGCAATCCCAACAAAAATCTCAACAGCCTTTTGCAGAAATTGAAATGCCAATAATCAAATTTATTTGGAAGGGTAATGGGCCACAGATAGCCAAAAATGTCTTTAAAAAGAACAAATTTGGAAAACTCTCACTTCCTGACTTTACAGCATGTTACTTAGATACAGTGGTCAAAACAGAATGTTACTGGCATAACGACTCAGAAATTGACCCTCACATCTACAATCAAGTGATTTTTGACAAGGCTGTTAATTCTACCAAGCTGGGGCAGAACACTCTATTAAACAAATGGTGCTGGGAGAACTGGATAGCCATATCCCAAAGAAATAAATAAGACCCCTATCTAATACCTTACACAAAAATTAACTCAAAATGGATCAAGGGCCTAAATATAAAAGCAACAACCATAAAACTTCCAGAGGAAAATGTAGGAAAACTTCTTCAAGATACTGTAGTAGGCAATCACATATCTGATAAAGGTTTAATATCCATGATATATAAGGAGATCACACAACTCAATAAAAAGACAAATTATCCTATTATAAAATGGGCAAAAGACTTGAAAAGACAAGTGTCCAAAGAAGACAAATGGTGAAGAAACATATGAAAATGTGTTCAACATTACTAGTGATTAAGAAAATGCAAATCAAAACTACAATGAGATATCATTTCACACCTATTAGACTGGCCACTATTAAAAAGTCAGAAAACTGTAAATGTTGCAGAAGATGTTGAGAGATAGGAACACTTATTCGCTATTGGTGGGAATGAAGAAAAGTACAGCCACTGTGGAGGACTGTTTGGCAGTTCCTAAGGAAGTTAAATATAGACCTGACATGGGACACAGCAATACCATTGCTAGGTATAAACCCAGAAGAACTTAGAGCAATGGCACAAATAGACATCTGCACAGTGATGTTCATAGAAACATTATTCATGATAGCCAAAAGTTGGAAACAACTCAGGTGTTCATCAACTGATCAATGGATAAATAAATTGTGGTGTATACATAAAATGGAATACTATGCAGTGGTAAGAAGAAATGAAGTTGTGAAAAATACAACAACATGGACAAATCTGAAGGACATTATGTTGACTGAAGCAAGCCAGACACAAAAGGACAAATACTGCATGATTGCACTATTAGGAGCTAAATATATTATGTGTAAAATTGCATATATAAGACCATTTTTCTTCAAAACTGAACAAATGTAGTTAATACTACAAAATATTAATATCAGACAAAAAATACATTATACTCAGTGAAGGAGACCGGACACAGAATATTACATATTGTATGATTCCATTTATATGAAATGTAAATATAAATCAATTTATAAAGATGAAAGTAGATTAGTGGTTATGTAGGGCTGAGGAAAGAATGCTAAGTGCCGTGAAGTCTTTCTTTTTTGAGTAAGGAATGTGTTCTAAAATTTTTGAGATGATGAATGTATATTGTAATTATACGAAAACCCCTGATTATATACTTTGGATAGGTTATATGGTATGTGAACCATCTCAATAAAACTGCTTAATAAACAAATAAATAATTGTGCAATAACAGCCAGGAGAAACAGAGAGAGATTGAGAGGTGAGGCATTTTCTAGTTTGTTGGGTTTTTATTATTATTTAAATAATGAAAATGCTCTAATCTTTATTCAAGTCATGAATGTACAACTATGTGATTTTACCAAATATCATTGATTGTACACTTTGGATGAATTGTATGCTTTATTAATATGTATCAATAAAATTGATTTGTTTGAAAAAATTTATAGAACCTTTAATCCAAAATCTAAAGCCATACAACTACATATTTCTCACACTATGCTATTTCTCTGAGGAATAAAGTGAGGAAAATAATTGAAACCAATCAAAACCCTGCTGTGATCCTGCTGCCTACCATTAGATGTCAAACTGCAGGACAAACTTTCAAAAATAATTTAAAGCAGGGATTAGAACAGATATTTGCACACCAATGATTTTAGTAACATTATTCACAACTGCTGAAATGTGGAAGCAACAGAAAAGTCCATGAACAGATAAATGGATAAACAAAACATATATATACATACATTGGAATATTATTAGGCTATAAAAAGAATGACGTTTTGAGGCATGCTAAAACCTGGATTAAATTTGAAGAACTCACGTTGAGTGAAATTAGCTAGACACAAGAGGACAAGTATTTTACGACCTCACTTGTATGAAATAAGCAGTTTATAACATTTCATAAAGTCAGAAACTAGAATACAGGTTACTAGGGCCTGTTGGGGATAGCAAATGGGGGATTAATGTTTAACAGGAATGGAGATTCCATTAGCAGTGATGGAAAAGTATTGGCAATCGATGATAGGGACAGAGCACGATATTGTGAATATAATTAATACTGCCAAATTGTGTATTTGAAAATGTATAAAATGGGAAAGTTTAGGTTATATGTTAGTTACCAGAAAAAAATCCATAGGACTGTACAGTGCACAAATGAACCCTAATGAAAACTATGGTTATAGTTAATAGTATAATAATAATAATATAGTTTCAGCAATTGTAGAAAAGGTAAATTAATAATGAAAACTGTTAAATAGGAAAACTGTGTGTGAGGGTATATTTTGGAACACTCTACTTTATGCATGATTTTTTTGTAAGTCTACACCTGACCTAACAAAAAATATGTTTGTTAAAATGGAATGATGGAATTTGAACAACAGTGAAGGATAGAAAGCACTGCATTAAAAACCCACATCTAGCCAAAACCATACAGATATGTAAACTTGGTCAGCCAGAGGAAATCCACAGATGAAAGCAGACAGTAAAACATGAAATACTTTTCATAAACATTACTCAGAATTCTAAAAATGACAACTATGAGAAAGCAAGAGGAGGAGAATCTAGTCATTCGTTAATTAAACTATCACAGGCAAAGTATCAACTCTATGCCAAGCAGTATATACACAATTTTGTCATATGGCTCTCACTTTTAGGAGACATAGGCATAGATTTGATTATCAATACCCAGTTTAAGGTAATTAATTATTTCATTAATAACATAAATTGCATTATAGCCCAGGATACCGTAGAGCAGAGGCTACCAAATTTTTCCATAAAGGCTGAGAAGGAAAGTATTTAAGGCCATGTGGGTTTTGTGATCTCTTACATAAACATGAATCCCTGCTGTTGTGAATGGAAACAACCATAGACCGACCATATGGAAAGAATGGTTGACCTTTGTTCCAATAAATCTTTATAAAAGCAGAGTGGATTTGGTCCAGGGCAAAATTTTGCTCACCACTGCTCCAGAACAGAGATGTCTAATAAGAATTACTTTAAGGAAAATGTTTTATAGCTGTGCTGTTTAATTTGATATCATACAATCAGTCACATATTTGTAACTAGTGCCACAGGTAGAAATAATATTTGGATATATTAGGTTTTATATATAGATATGCAAATAAATATATAAATTAATTAAAATTAATTCCACCTGTTTTTCTTTACATTTTAATATAGCTAGCACAAAATTTAAAACTATATACAAACCTTGCATTATATTTCCATTGGAAAGTGTTGCAAGTTGTGTGCAAAATTTTGTGCTACCCTTGAGTCCTTAAAATTTTCAGTCCTATGCTGGGTTAATGGCTCAGCTAGGCAGGACTTGCAAGAAGAGCTGGAGACCCAGATAAGTTTGGATGTTTTCTCCAAGCTCAACAATAATTCAAGTCTTTAATAACAACTTGCATTTGATTATATATAAATTTGGACATGTGGCTTTTATACTTGTGTGCTCATTGCTCAGCAACAGGAATAAACATAATTAGTGCAAATGACTTATTTGCATGTAAAGAGTAGAGGCTTTCAGGAAGCAACAGCATTTGTTTTATATGTATAATTTATTCCCCAGAGAGTGGTCATGGCTGTACACTTTCAGTAGGCAAGCAGATATTGTATAAGCATGGGCTATCTTGAGAAACCCATGTTCTTGGAATGTGGATATATCTTTTGTCTCCAGTGCAACAATTTACTGCAAAAAGACCCTATGAGGATATTGTATTTTGCCCCATTAGATAGCAAGTTCAATTGTAGCATCACATGAAAACTATTTTCCAGAAGAACCCAAGGATGCTGAATTTCAAAGATAAGGAACCTGTCTTCCCTGCCCTCTTCCTCACTAAAAACTCAAGGATAATCAACATTGCACTTAGCACTGAAATAAAAGTGGAAATTATCTGAATTTCACAGATGATGGTCTGTGTGCCTTAACCCTAAGTATTTAAAGTAGACTCACCTGGTGATGCATGAGAAAGATGATGCCTGTATCCAGCATAAGTGAGCCACGTGGCATAGTTGCTCATCAGGTTCCCACTATTTAGTGGAACTGTTGACTGAGAAATCCCTTCCTATCCAATACTTTGCACTTCCTTGGGCTCTATCCTGGATCAGGATATGGATTTAAATTGGTCTTCCCCTGCCCATGTCTATGCTTTCTTCATTAGACATGAGAAAGCACCTGTAACTCTACCCTCAATTTCTTCAAGGCCATTATCACATTCCTTAAGTCACCTTACAAAATTGCATCATTTTGCTTAAATACAAGGAAAACAATATTTAATACAGAGTTATGGCTAAGAAGTTGATTTTGAAAAAGGCACAATTGGGCACATAGAGCTAAAAACAAAGCTATGTATTTCAAATATTTTACTGCCACATCTATAAGTTACATCTTCACGCATGAATTCAGTAAAATTACTAATTACCTAACTTGTGGCAGAATCTTTGATAAAATGGATAAATATTGGGAAAATGTTGGTACATTTTTCAATTACATGTAGTTCACACACTGAAGAAAAGACAGGTTTTACTCAAAATATCATAAATTTAAGGAAAAAGAACAAATTAATATTATCAAGCATAAATTAATACAAAACAAGAAGGTCAGGAAAGATTTCGCTGCAAAATTGATACCAACTGAAGAAAGGTCATATTAAGCCAAAAAAGAAAAAAAAGAAAGGTATTCTCAAAGAGGTAAAGAACAAGACATTCATTTGATAAATGAGTTATTCTCAGGAGTGTGAATAAAGATGTTGACATGGACAATGACTTCTTCCCCACTTCTGATGATCTAGGTATTTGTAATGTGGACATATCAAAAATTGACATAAGGAATACGTAGAGAATTACATCCTCAACCTGTGTCCTGGGTTCCTCTTGGCTCAACACTGACCACAATTAATGATAGGTGGACATGGGAACAAGCAAAGAATGGGCTCAGGGTGTTTGCAATAATGCTGTTAACTGAAAAGGGAGGGCCCTATTCTCTACAGAACTTGGATTCTGGACTGTTAGTTTGAGAAATGCAAGGTTCTTTTCAGCCAGCACTTTTCCTGGGACTTCCCTCTGTATGAACATCAAATTACACCAATAGAGATTTTCCTGAATGTGGACACTGGAAACATTTCCTTTTCAAATAGTGAAAGGGTGAAAATTATCTGTCCATGATCAGAAAAAAGAAAAGAAAGTCCTTTTTTGACACTTCTGTCTAAGACTTTCTCTCCCACTCTCCCCTATGAATAATATTTAACAAGTTTACAGTGCATTTGTTCAATTTCATGTTCAAATATTGAAGCATTGCTACTAACCATGGTCAATGGTTTACATTATGATTTGCAATTTGCCTGAACACTGTTATAAATGGCCTGTATCCATCATTGCAAGACTATGCAGAACAATTCCAATGTCCTGAAAATTACTTCTGTTCTCTCTATTCTATTCTAAACTTCCCCTCCCCTCAGAACCTATGTTTACCACTAAGTTTCAATTTTTTAAACTGTTTTATTGAGGCATAATTGACATACAATAAACTGAATGTATTTTAAGTGTAACATTAGATAAACTTTGATGTATCAAACCATCATCACATATGAAACTATCACCACAAACCCCACTTGGTCCTCATTTATTATCCTTTTTATATACAATTGAATTCAATTTGCTAGATTTTGTTTAGAATTTTTATATTTATGTTCATGAGGAATCTTGGCCTGTAGTATTGTTCTCACATAATATCTTTATCTGGTTTTGCTATGAAGGTAATGCTGAGTTTTAAAAATAAATTGAAAAGTCATCGTGTCTTTTCAATTTTTTGGAAAAGTTTGTGTATAATTGTTTTTTTTTTTCTATTTTTAATTTTTTTAAACATAGGCTGATTATAAAATGTGACATAAAATTTATAGGAAATTCCCATATGCCCTGCTCCCCACCACTCCTACATTTTTCCACATTAATAACATCCTTCATTAGTGAGGGATATTCATTGTTATTGATGAACACATTTCGGAGCATTGCCACTAAGCATGGGTTACATGTTACATTGTAGTTTAAACACTCTCCCACCCAATTCTGTCAGTTATGGCAAGATATATAATGGCCTGCATCTATTGTTACAATGTCATGCAGGACAATTCCCAAGCCCCTAAAATGCCCTTGTGTTGCACATGTTTTTGCCTCTCCATCCATCAAAACCTCCAATAGCCACTGCCTCCACATCAAAGAGATAAATTTTTCCATTGCTGGAATCACAAGTCTATAGTGGAATACCAGTAAGACTATTTCAGTCAATAGTTCATTCCCCAATCCTGAGGATTCTGGGATGGTTATGTCCACTCCACCTCTAATTGGAATCACAGCAACCTCTCTATTTCCTGTAAACCTGTTTTCCAGACTCTAGCTCTTTGAGTCAGCTCAATTTGTTTAATTCATATCAGTGAGTTCATGTAATATTTGTCCTTCAGTGCACAGCATGCTTCACTCAGTATAAGGTCCTCAAGATTCATGTTATCCCATGTGTTACTACTGTATTCCTTTTTACAACTGAGCAATATTCCATTGCATGCATATACCACAATTTGTTTATCAGTTCATCTGTTGAGGATAATTTGGGTTGATCCTAACTTTTGGCAATAGTGAATAATGCCACAATGAACATTGCTGTGCATATATCTGTTTGTGTCTTACCTTCAATTCTTCTGGGTATATATTCAGCAGTGGAATTGCTGGAGCACATGGCTGTTCTACAGTTAGCTTTCTTAGGAACCACCATAGTGTCTTCCACAATGGCTGCACCCTTCTTCATTTTCACCAGCAGTGGGTGAGTGTTCCCATTCATCCACATCCTCTCCCACACTTATAATGCTCTGTTTTTTTTTTAATAGCCACAAGTCTAAAGGGTGTAAGATGATATCTTATTGTAGTTTTGATTTGTGTTTCTCTAATAGGTAGTGATGTTGAACATTTGTTCATGTGCTTTTTAGCCATTTGTATTTCATCTTTGAAGAAGTGTCTATTCAAATCACTTGCCCATTTTTAAAATGAGTTATTTGTCTTTTTAATTTTGCAATGTAGGATTTCTTTATATATGCAGGTTATTAGGCCCCTATCAGATGTATGGTTACAAAATATTTTCTCCCATTGAAGAGGCTGCCTTTTCACTTTTTTGACAAACTCCTTTGAGGTGCAAAATTTTAATTTTGAGGAGGTCCCTTTTCTCTATTTTTTCTTTTGCTCTTTGTGCTTTGGGTTTGAAGTTCATGTAACCATTTACATTACAAGATCCTGTAGTTGTTTCCCTACATTATTTTCCAAGGACTTTATGGTCTTCTCTATTATATTTGGATCTTTGATCCAACTTAAGTTAATTTTGGTTTACGGTATGAGATGGTGTTCATCTCTCCTTCTTTCCGATATGGATATCCAATTCTCCAAGCACCATTTGTTGATGAGGCCATTCTTTCCCAGTTGAATGGACTTGGTGGCCTTGTTGAATATCAGATGACTGTAAATGCGAGGATCTATATCAGAACTCTCAATTTGGTTCGATGAATTGGTATGTCTATACTTGTGCTAATGCCATGTAGTTTTGACCACTGTAGCTTTGTATTATGTTTTAAAGTCTGGTACTGCCAATACTCCGATTTTATATTTCTTTTTCAATATGTCTTTGGTTATTCAGGGCATCTTTCCCTTTCAGATAAATTTCATAGTTTTTCTAATTCAGTAAAAGATGCTATGCTTATTTTTATTGGGATTGCATTAAATCTGTAGATTAGTTTGGGTAGGATAGACATCTTGATGATGTTTAGTCTTCCTATCTATGAACAGGGAATATCCTTCCATTTATTTAAGCCTTCTTTGATTTCCTTTAACTGTGTTGTGTAGTTTTCTTTGTATAACTCATTTACATCTTTAGTTAAATGTATTCCTAGTTATTTGATTCGTTTAGTTTCTATTGTAAATGGGATTTTTAAATTGATTTCCTCTTCAGATTGCTCAGTATTGGTGTACAGAAATGCTACTGATTTTTGCACTTTGATCTTATAACCCTCAAATTTATTGAACTCATTTATAAACTCTAGAAGCTTTGTTGTAAATTTCTTAGGGCTTTCTATGTAAAAGATCATGTCATCTGCAAATAGTGAAATTTTTATTTATTCCTTGAAAAAGTGGATCCCTTTAGGATCTTTTTCTTCTATAAGTGCTCTAGCAAGTACTTCTAACAGAATGTAAAATAGGAGTGGTGAAGGTGTGCATCCTTGTCTTTTCCCCAATCTTAGAGGGAAAGCTTTTAAGATTTCTCCATTGAATATGATGTTAGCTGTGGGTTTTTCATATCAACATGTTGAGGACATTTCCTTCAATTCCTATCTTTGGTAGTGTTTTTAACAGGAAAGTGTTTTGAATGCTTTTTCTCCATCTATAGAGATGATTGTTTGATTGTTTTTCTTTCAAAATGTTTATGTGGTGTATTATATTGATTTTCTTATGTTGAATCATCCTTACATACACTGCACAAAACCCACTTGGTCTTGGTACATAAATTGGTTGATATATTGTTGAATATGAGTAGCAAGTATTTTAATTGAGAATTTTAGCATCTAAGTTCATTAGAGAGATTAGATTACAGTTTTCATTTCCTGTGGCATCTTTGTTTGGCTTTGGTATTAGTGTAATGTTGGCATTATAGAATTAGTTAATCAATGTTCCCTCCACTTCTATTTTTTGGAAGAGTTTAAGCAGGTTTGGTGTTAGTTCTTCCCAAATGTTTGGTAGAATTCACCTGTGAATATGTCTTGTCCTGGACTTTTCTTGGTTGGGAGGTTTTTGATGACTAATTCTATCTCATTATTTGTGATTGGTATGTTAAGATCACCAATTTCTTCTTTCGTCAATGTAGGATGATTGTGTGTTTCTAGGAATTTGTTCATTTCCTCTAAATTACCCATCTTGTTCCTGTATAATTTTTCAAAGTATCCTCTTATGATAGTCTTTATTTCTGTGGGGTCAGTCGAGATAACTACTTCCTCGTTTCTTATTTTATGTATTTGCATGTTCTCTCATTTTTTCTTTGCTGCTCTAGCTGAGGATTTGTCAATTTTATTGATCTTCTCGAAGAAACAGCTTTTGGTCTTATTTTTTTCTAGAGCTTTCTTATTTTCAATTTCATTTAGTTCTGCTCTAATATTTGTTATTTCCTTCTTTCTCCTTCCTTTGGGGTTAGTTTGCTGTTATTTTTCTAATTACTTCATATGTGCAGTTAGGTCTTTAATTTTAGCTCTTTCTTCTTTTTTAATATAGGCTATGCATTTTCTTTCAGTACAGCTTTTGCTGCATCTCATAGGATTTGATACATGTTGTTGTCACTTTCATTTATTTCAAAGTAGTTACTGAATTTTTTTTGTGAATTTCTCTTTGACTCACTGTTTGTCCAAAAGTGTGTTGTTCAACTTTCATATCTTTGTGCCTAATCTGGTTCTCTGTCTCTTATAGATGTCCAGTTTCATTCCACCGTGGTCAGAGAAATTACTTTGTTTGATTTCAGTCTTTCTGAATTCATTGAGAATTGTTCTGTGGTCTAGCATGTGGTCTATCCTTAAGAATGATCAATGTGCTTTTGAGAAGAATGTATAACGTCCCTCACTATAATTGTGGAGGCATCTATTTCTCCACTTATTTTTTCCAGTGTTTGCCTCATGTATTTTGAGGTGCCCTACTTAGGTGCTTAAATGTTTATGATTGCTGAGTTTAATCCATAACACAAAATTTTATTACTGCCAAGGAATTACTTATATTAACCATATTTTCTTTGGGTTTATATATGTCATGTGTTGTTTTATTTTCTTCTTATCTGTTTAGTTGTTCTTACAATCTCCTCCAACTTTCTCCTCCTGTTTTTTTCCTTTTGACTTACAGAACTCCCTTTAGTATTTCTTGAAGTGCAGGTTTCTTATTGCCATACTGTCTTAATTTCTGTTTACCTG
>JAKSZT010028648.1:0-12187 GCA_026826555.1 Tolypeutes matacus | reverse complement strand
TAGTAGGGCAGAATGGAGGAGAGGCACAACCAGCAATCCTGGGTGAGATTGGGATTGGAGGCATTTAAATGGGTAAAAGAAGCATTGAGGAGAGATAGAAACGGGTTGGCAAGCGAAAGGGGGACGTTGGGGGGTTTAGGCGGAATGAAGGGAGTGACGGAGGGAGCATGAGTTGTGCTAGATGAGTTGGTATAAATTGCGTGGGAGGGTGAGGATGGAGGAGGAGAAACCGGAGGCCTAGTTGGGGGATTCTGTGGGTTGAGGACGGGGTTGGGGCCAACTGCCATACCAGGGGGAGTGGTAGGCTGGGATTTTTGTATTTTGAAAAAGGTGCCATGGTCGTAGTGGGGCAAATAAAGCCGAACTCCCCACGTGTGGCCAGACATCCATTGGACGTCGGCGGGATTTTTTACTGTTAAGGTGATATTGGGCCAGCCTGTTGCTATTAAGTACTTGTCCTTGTTAGGGGGGTTGGACCATCCATAAGCTATAGACTCACATCCCCAAGAGGGACAGTAGTAATGTGAGGGATCGTGGCAGGATGAGTGGGAAGAACCTGCTGAAGAGGGGCAGATATAGTAGCCTGACGCCTGTTGCGAGGCTGCTATAAGGGAGGGCCTTCCTGTCTGTGCTGTGTACCGCAGGTGGCAGGCTATGGGTGTGGTTCTGTCAAGGTGAGGTATTTTGTTGCCTTGCGGGCCGCAGCCCTGGGGGTAGAGGACAGGGTATTTAAGACTATTAATGCCCAGGTTGGTAAGGCAACAGACGTGCACGGTAAAGGAAGGAGCGCCGGATGTGACATTATACCAGAGAGTGATTTTTTCTTGCCAGAGTTGTAGCGTCCAGTTAAAAGGTTGATGTTCATCGTTGGCATTACCTGAATGAGTGAAGGCAAGTAGGGCGAATGAAAGAAAAATTAGCAGAGGGGGTGCAGGTGTACAAGGGGTGTCTTGCTGACGTGCTTTTGGGAATCTCAGTGCCAGGCGACGCTTTTCAGCTTTTCCTCTATCTCTTTGCGATTTGCGTCTTCTTTTCATGATGCGATGGGGCAGGTCTGACGTTCCGGGCCGGGATCCAGATAGGTTGTGGAGCGCCATCTGGAAAGACACAAGCAAATCCCCTCCCTTGACATAGGAGAGGGTGAGGTCCCTGCCATTGTTGGGTTTCTGGATCCTTCCATCTGACAGAGGGAAGGGGAGTGCCTAGAGAGGATGCCCCCCAGTGCTTGTGCATGGGGGACAAGCCGTTTTTGTCAAAGGTAAGCAAGTTGAGCTTAATCAACGCTGCCGTGAGGATCTCCTCAGGCGTGCCCGAGGGGCTTAATTCCTTTTCTCTTAAAATAGTGTTTTTGAGCTGTTGGTGAGACCTTTCGACCACGGCTTGTCCCTGGGGGTTGTAGGGAATGCCAAAGTGGTGTGTGATGTTATACAGTTTGAGAAAGGCCTGGAAGGTGGAACTATGGTAGGCCGGCCCATTGTCGGTTTTGATGTCCCAGGGAACTCCCATGAGGAGGATGGCTCGTCTCATGGCTAGGATACAATGCCGAGCTCGTTCCCCTGGGAGGGCAACTGCTGAAATTAAACCGGAGAAGGTGTCCTTCACCACATGTACATATTTGAGTCTGCCAAAGGATGGGACGTGAGTGACGTCCATCTGCCACCGGGCATTGGGCTTTAAACCTCTGGGGTTAACTCCTTGGGGCTGCAGGGGCCCGAGCGGCAGGAAGGGAGCGCAGCGCTTACAGCTGCGCACCAGATGTTTGCATGTTTCGATGGGCAGGTCAGGGAACAGGTGTTGCAGGCTGGCAGCCGAGAAATGAAATCTAGAATGGAGACTGCGAGCCTGGGTTACCAGGTCCTCACAGTGAACCTTCAGGATTAGGGCTGACACCTGTGAGTCGATGAGGGAGTTACCCTCAGAGAGAGGACCAGGCAACCCAGTATGGCTCCGAATGTGGACTATGAACCAGGGATGTATCCGCTGCTCAAGGAGCCCTTTGAGCTGACTTAGGGCGCCGTCAAGAGGAGAATCGGTTGGGAAAAAGGTACTGAGGGCAATGACCCTGGCGACTTGTGTGGCATAGGCACTGTCAGAGAAGATGTTAATGGCTTCTGACGAGTAGGTTACGAGGGCCAGTATGATTGCCTCAAGCTCCCCTCTCTGGACAGAATCCATCAGCCTGAGGGTGCGACAGTGGGGAGTGTCAGTGCTGGTGGAGAAGGAGACAAATCCAAAGCCCTTCCTCGAAGCGTCAGTAAAAACAACACGGGCGTGCGGTATTGGTCGAGAGGATGGGAATGGATGACCATCAGGCAAAACTGTGAGGCCAGAGAGTGACTGTAGTAGTTTGGAATTTGGGTAATGACAATCTATGCGTCCAGAGTAGCTGGAGAGCAAAATTTGGAAATCCATATCAGATTGGGCGAGCGAGTCAGTTTGGCTCCTGGAAAATGGCCAAATAAGAGTTTCAGGGGGTGTTCCATAAATTTGGACAGAAAGGCGCACTAATGTTTGCGCAAGTTGGATGACAGCCTTGATTACAGGAAGTATCTTGGAACTTCGTGATTTTGCTAAGTGCGACCAGATCAGAGGTCCCTTCTGCCATAATGCCCCAGTAGGAGTTCCTTTGGTTAGTAAAACTAAGGCTTGTATAGGTTCAGTAGGAATATAACGCCTGTTTGCCACAAGATTGATTTGCTGAGAAACCTTCTCAACCACTGTCCTTGCCTCTGGGGTAACCTTAACCATTTTGGTGGGCGCAGTGGCCGGGCTGCCCTTAGTTTCTAGGAGTTGAAAGAGAGGCTGCAGCTCTGCTGTGGTAATAGGAAGAGCGGATCTCAGCCAGTTTATTTGGCCACACAGAGATTGGAGCTCTGTCAGGCTTATTTTGTCTGGGCAGTGAATTCGAAGAGGAATCGGTTGGACATGTTCAGTTATTTTGTAACCCAGAAATGTAAAGGGAGCGTGGCGCTGAATCTTATCTGAATTCACGGTCAAGCCAAGGTTGGTAAGGTTCTGAACCAATTCCTGAAAACCCTCTGACAGGGCGCGGGAATCTTCATGGGCCAGGAGAACATCATCCATATAATGAATGACGAAAAACCTATGCCTAAGAGGCTGGATAGCATGACTGACATAAATTTGGCAGATGGCAGGGCTATTTTTCATGCCCTGTGGCAGCACTTTTTACTGATATCGTTCATTGGCCCCTCGATTATTAACCTGGGGGACCGAGAACGCAAACTTCTCCTTATCTGATTCGTGTAGAGGAATGGAGAAGAAGCAGTCCTTAATGTCAAGTACGATGAGGTAATAGTCCAGAGGCACTGCGGATGGATGGGGGAGCCCTGGCTGAGGGGAACCCATGGGTTTAATATGGGCATTTATTGCCCTAAGGTCGTGGAGGAGGCGGTAGGAGTTTTTACCCCTCTTTTGGATGACAAAAACAGGAGAGTTCCAAGGGCTAGTGCTTCTTTCTATGTGGTTAAGCCGCAACTGTTCCTGGACCAACGTGTGCAAAGCCTGTAATTTGTGGGATGGTAAAGGCCATTGCTCAACCCAAACAGGTTCCTCGGTGTCCCAAGTAAGAGGAATGGGTTTCGGTGGTGCGAAACTGGCAATGGCCGCTAGGATTGGGGGTGATGAACAGGACTAGTGGAGACCCTGGCACCGAGTCCGGCAAGAACGTCACGACCCCAGAGGATTGAAGACAGAGACGGGAGGAATAAAGGTCTGAAGACGCCCTGATGGCCCTCCTCGTCTGCCCAAGGGAGGTCCTCGACAGCTTGGGTGGAGCCTCCCATCCCAGTGGCGCCCGATACTGAAGGACCGGGCCCTGTTTTGCAAATGTGAGAATAGAGGGCAGGAAGGCAAGAGATTTCGGCCCCGGTGTCAAGGGTGCCGGAAAGCCATATATCACAGACTTTTAGAGAGAACAGTGGGCGGTTAGCTAAAATGGGGAGAGTCCAGTGAATGGAGGCAACACCCTGACTTCCTGGCGGATGTGTAGGGGAGGGGGGGGAGGAGGGAGGACTGGGCAGAGGGGGAAGGTGGGTTAGCAGTCTCTGTTCAAGGTCTTTCACGGACGGGGGCGCGGAGAGTTCCTGTCCACTTTTGTGACGGGCTGGGGACCGCCCCTCCAGAAGTTTAAAGGACGCCCTGATTTGTCGATGGAAGACCGACAGTCACGGGCCCAATGGTAGCCCTTTTGGCAACGAGGACATGGGGTGGAAGGAAGGGTTTTTCTAGCACCTGGGTCTGCAGGGGGCGGGCCTCTCGAAGGGGCACCCCTGCCTTGATGTGACGGATTGGGGCATTCCCTGGCAAAATGACCGGTTTGGCCGCATTGGAAGCACGGCCCTGCGGCCGCGGCCATGGCAGCGGCAACGCCTATAACGATGTGGTGGGCGGTCTGATCAGTGTCCCTGCATGCCAGAATCCAATCATGAAGAGTGCCGGTAATTTTGGCGGAAATAGCCTGTTTACAGACTGTATTGGCTCCTTCCAGAATAAGCTCCCTGGCAAGGGCGGCCTGGGCTTGCTCATTATTGAGCTTACGGGCACATGCCTCCTGGACTCGGGAAACAAAGGAAGAGAAGCCTTCATCCTTCCCCTGAATAAGCTTGGTGATATTATCTGTCTTGTTAGCTGAGCACCTTTGGAAGGCGGCCATAGCAATTTGGCCAATCTGTTGCCAAAGGGTAGGAGGCGCAGGGGGATTAGTGTATGCAAACGGCGCCGCGTAGAGGCCCGTTCCGGTTAAGGCTTCGTAAGGAATTTGAATTCCGAGGGCAAGGTTGTCGCGGTGTAGAGCCTCAGCGCGATCTTGGAAATGAGCGCGCCAATTAATAAATTGACCTGAATTAAGAACAGCCCGGGCGATATTTTGCCAGTCCTGCGGAAGGTTGAGATTGCCTGAGAGGTTTTCTAACAGCTGTTGGGCATAGGGACTACTGAGTCCATCCTCTTTGACGGCCTCCCTAAGGCGTTTGAGATCTGAAGCATCGTATGGCTGCCAGGGTAGGGGACGTTGGGGTGAAGGGATGGGGTTGACGGGGTAGATGGCAGGCGCGATCGGCGTTGCAGGGAGGGGGGAAGCGGCAGGAGGACTGCCATAGGTAGCATAGAACTGTGCAAGTGCAGCAGGGAGCGCAGGAGGCAGGGGGGAGGAAGTGGGAGCAGGAACTTGGGGGAGGTGACCGGGGGAAGATGGAGGAGGGGCGGAGGGTAAGGGGGGGTAGAGAGGATGTGACGTAGAGGGTGGGGACAAGACATCAGAGAGGTTCCGCTTTTCCGAGGAAGAAGAAGGGGGAAGTCCGCCATCTTGTAGGTCACACTTTTCGGGTGGGGAAGAACGGGGAAGTGCGCCATCTTGTACGCTGAGAGGATCTGCGTTAAGGACTTTAGGCGGCCGGCAGGCAGGCGGACTCTCGTTATGGGACCTGGAAGGGTCTTCCAGGAGGTTGTTAACAGCGAGAATAAAAGAGGAGGCGTCTTCAGAGCTATTGGAGCCTGGCTCCGCGGTTGCCTCGGAGGGCGGGGATACAGGTGGAGCGGGGCCAAGCAAGCAGGAGCGGATGGTTATGAGTATAGGGATAAGGCCAGGAGGAAAGCGCTTGTTCTCATGCTCTATTGCGGAGGTTACCCGATCAATAAGTAGGCGATAGGTATCAGGGTCCCAAAGATTGGCAGTGGGAAGCCAGGGATTGAAAGGGAGAAGAAGATCCCAGAAAACTTGGAGTTGTTTAGAGGAAGCTTTACAATTATGACACGCTAGAAGGCCCGCTAGAGCTCGAACCTGTGGTGCTTGGTGCTTGGAAAAGGAGGCCCCCATGTCCGGAGGCTAGAAAGGAAACAAGGACAAGGAGGAGAATGAGCAGCAGGAGAGAGAAGATTGTTAGCAGGAACGGGGTCTCAGAGGCGCTAGGGAAGCAGTGGAGCAAGATACGAAGGGCGAAGATAAGAATGATAGGAAGCAAAAGGAAGATAACAAGGTACATATGCTCTCTAGCAGCAGGAGAAAGGAAACAGTCGCGGCCGAAAAGGGGAAATTTACAAGGACCTCTGTATGCTTACCAGATCCGGAAGACCGGGCGTGATCCTATCCCGCCGGCAGTGCCCCACGTTGGGCGCCAATTGCCGCTTTGTTCCCGGGCCTGAGGGTGATCAGCCCTGCTGCAGCCCGGGGGGCGACACTGGCTAGTTATGGGCCGTCCGGTGCGCACTCCGGGAACAGCGAGGGTGAGGAGGTTCTCAGGGAGCGGCGTCGGGTTGGGGGCTCCCTGGTCTCCACGGCTCAGGTGTGGGGGGTATCTGGTAAGGACCGCGCGTGAAAGAAAGACTCGAGACCTTTGAGTGCGGGGGAAGAAGCAAGAGAGAGTTTATTGAGGAAGTACAGTGCATATATACTCTTTAGGCTGGGGGCAGTCCCTCAGCCGATGGTGGAGGCTTATCATTGGGCAGTGGTTAGGGTCAGGGGTTGCTAGGGAGAAGGGGCAGAATTTGGGGGCGGCAAGGGGCGAAGCAAGGTTGTCCAAAAAAGGCAATAACTGGGGCGAGAGCTCAGATTGGTGAGAAGGAACAAAGAAGAGGGAGAGAGGGAAAAGGGGAATGGGGGAGGGGGTTATGTTGCGCAGGCAAGGCCACAGCAAGGCCTGCAGTTTGTAGATACTGCATCTCCACCCTTATTTCTTTTTTAGGCCAACAGATAGGGAGCTGGGCCTGTCTTAGGTCATAGCCGGCTGAGGCACTAGTAGTTCTTACCCGTCTTTGGGCTATCCCAGCAGCAGCTGTGCATGAACGGTAGGGACTGTGCCTGTCTTAGGTCAGAACCATGCAGAAAAAGGGGGCTGGATCTTACCCGTCTTTGGAGACTCTAGCAGCAATGATTGAGCCAGGCGCCATGGCAACAATCGGCTAGGTTCCTGTCTTAGGTTGTCCAGCGGTGCTAGTATAAGGTTCAGTTGCCCGTCATAGGACAACAGCCCAGCAGAGCAACAGCGGCTGGTGCCCTGTCTTAGGTTGGCTACCTTTTGTGCCTGGCTAGGTTGCCCGTCATTGGCTCACCAGTTCAGCTCTATCTTGGCCAAATTGTAATAGGTGGAGAGGTTTGTTTGGAAGGGGAGGAGGGACAGGGTAGGGGCCTAGAGGGGTGAGTGATCAGCATGGATTGGGCGATTGAAGGATTGGTTGTTGTTGGAGAGATGCAGATATTCGACTTCACGGGTTTGGACTCGCTGATAGCGGACGGTCACTGGCTTATCGAAGAGGGAGTTGCGAATCGCCTGCAACAGTTTTCGAAAGAGAGTAGGACCTAGAGAGAGAAGGAGCAGAATGAGTATTAAAGGGCCAATGAAGGGGAGGAGGTAAGGGAGGAGTTTGTCAAATCCCCAGGAGGTCCAGGTGTTGTTGCTAAGGGCTTCATACTCCTTTTTACGCTTAGCCAGGCCTTCCCTCAGCTGGGCCATGTTGTCCTTTATGAGGCCGGAGTGGTTGGCATAGAAGCAACATTCTTCTCCTAACGCGGCACACAGCCCCCCCTGTTTTAGGAAGAGGAGGTCGAGTCCTCTACGATTTTGGAGGACTACTTCTGACAAGGAGTTTAAGGATTTTTCCAGATGAGAGATAGAAGTTTCTATACGGGCAATATCTTCATCTACAGCCATACGCAAGGAGGAAAGAGCGGTTTGTTGTGTGCCGAGAGCAGTAGCTCCGAGGGCGATCCCACCAACACTTAGGAGTGAAGCAAGAGTTATAGCGGTGATGATCTCGCGTTTTTGTACATTGACCGGGAGTAGTTGATGCTGCCAAAATGCAAGAAATTGATCGTTAGTGTGGAAATAAATGCGGGGAAGAATAGTAACGAGCACACAGGTTTCTCCACTGGTGTTGAGGGTGGCGACGCTCAGGCACGGTGTTAGACCTGTTGAGGAGCAGAGCCATTTCGTATCGTTGTGGGGGATTAAAAACTTAGAACTTGACTTAGGAAATAAGGTATAGTTGCAGAGAGACTGCATGGAGGAGGTAACGGTGCCCTTAACTTTAACCACACAAAGCCCACTACGAGAGACCGATTGTATAGTCAGGCCCCTAGTATGATTCCATTTGCAAGAGGCAGGGCTCTCTTCCGAAGAATCCTTATAGGAGGCATTAACAGCAATCGCCTCATAGTAGGGCAGAATGGAGGAGAGGCACAACCAGCAATCCTGGGTGAGATTGGGATTGGAGGCATTTAAATGGGTAAAAGAAGCATTGAGGAGAGATAGAAACGGGTTGGCAAGCGAAAGGGGGACGTTGGGGGGTTTAGGCGGAATGAAGGGAGTGACGGAGGGAGCATGAGTTGTGCTAGATGAGTTGGTATAAATTGCGTGGGAGGGTGAGGATGGAGGAGGAGAAACCGGAGGCCTAGTTGGGGGATTCTGTGGGTTGAGGACGGGGTTGGGGCCAACTGCCATACCAGGGGGAGTGGTAGGCTGGGATTTTTGTATTTTGAAAAAGGTGCCATGGTCGTAGTGGGGCAAATAAAGCCGAACTCCCCACGTGTGGCCAGACATCCATTGGACGTCGGCGGGATTTTTTACTGTTAAGGTGATATTGGGCCAGCCTGTTGCTATTAAGTACTTGTCCTTGTTAGGGGGGTTGGACCATCCATAAGCTATAGACTCACATCCCCAAGAGGGACAGTAGTAATGTGAGGGATCGTGGCAGGATGAGTGGGAAGAACCTGCTGAAGAGGGGCAGATATAGTAGCCTGACGCCTGTTGCGAGGCTGCTATAAGGGAGGGCCTTCCTGTCTGTGCTGTGTACCGCAGGTGGCAGGCTATGGGTGTGGTTCTGTCAAGGTGAGGTATTTTGTTGCCTTGCGGGCCGCAGCCCTGGGGGTAGAGGACAGGGTATTTAAGACTATTAATGCCCAGGTTGGTAAGGCAACAGACGTGCACGGTAAAGGAAGGAGCGCCGGATGTGACATTATACCAGAGAGTGATTTTTTCTTGCCAGAGTTGTAGCGTCCAGTTAAAAGGTTGATGTTCATCGTTGGCATTACCTGAATGAGTGAAGGCAAGTAGGGCGAATGAAAGAAAAATTAGCAGAGGGGGTGCAGGTGTACAAGGGGTGTCTTGCTGACGTGCTTTTGGGAATCTCAGTGCCAGGCGACGCTTTTCAGCTTTTCCTCTATCTCTTTGCGATTTGCGTCTTCTTTTCATGATGCGATGGGGCAGGTCTGACGTTCCGGGCCGGGATCCAGATAGGTTGTGGAGCGCCATCTGGAAAGACACAAGCAAATCCCCTCCCTTGACATAGGAGAGGGTGAGGTCCCTGCCATTGTTGGGTTTCTGGATCCTTCCATCTGACAGAGGGAAGGGGAGTGCCTAGAGAGGATGCCCCCCAGTGCTTGTGCATGGGGGACAAGCCGTTTTTGTCAAAGGTAAGCAAGTTGAGCTTAATCAACGCTGCCGTGAGGATCTCCTCAGGCGTGCCCGAGGGGCTTAATTCCTTTTCTCTTAAAATAGTGTTTTTGAGCTGTTGGTGAGACCTTTCGACCACGGCTTGTCCCTGGGGGTTGTAGGGAATGCCAAAGTGGTGTGTGATGTTATACAGTTTGAGAAAGGCCTGGAAGGTGGAACTATGGTAGGCCGGCCCATTGTCGGTTTTGATGTCCCAGGGAACTCCCATGAGGAGGATGGCTCGTCTCATGGCTAGGATACAATGCCGAGCTCGTTCCCCTGGGAGGGCAACTGCTGAAATTAAACCGGAGAAGGTGTCCTTCACCACATGTACATATTTGAGTCTGCCAAAGGATGGGACGTGAGTGACGTCCATCTGCCACCGGGCATTGGGCTTTAAACCTCTGGGGTTAACTCCTTGGGGCTGCAGGGGCCCGAGCGGCAGGAAGGGAGCGCAGCGCTTACAGCTGCGCACCAGATGTTTGCATGTTTCGATGGGCAGGTCAGGGAACAGGTGTTGCAGGCTGGCAGCCGAGAAATGAAATCTAGAATGGAGACTGCGAGCCTGGGTTACCAGGTCCTCACAGTGAACCTTCAGGATTAGGGCTGACACCTGTGAGTCGATGAGGGAGTTACCCTCAGAGAGAGGACCAGGCAACCCAGTATGGCTCCGAATGTGGACTATGAACCAGGGATGTATCCGCTGCTCAAGGAGCCCTTTGAGCTGACTTAGGGCGCCGTCAAGAGGAGAATCGGTTGGGAAAAAGGTACTGAGGGCAATGACCCTGGCGACTTGTGTGGCATAGGCACTGTCAGAGAAGATGTTAATGGCTTCTGACGAGTAGGTTACGAGGGCCAGTATGATTGCCTCAAGCTCCCCTCTCTGGACAGAATCCATCAGCCTGAGGGTGCGACAGTGGGGAGTGTCAGTGCTGGTGGAGAAGGAGACAAATCCAAAGCCCTTCCTCGAAGCGTCAGTAAAAACAACACGGGCGTGCGGTATTGGTCGAGAGGATGGGAATGGATGACCATCAGGCAAAACTGTGAGGCCAGAGAGTGACTGTAGTAGTTTGGAATTTGGGTAATGACAATCTATGCGTCCAGAGTAGCTGGAGAGCAAAATTTGGAAATCCATATCAGATTGGGCGAGCGAGTCAGTTTGGCTCCTGGAAAATGGCCAAATAAGAGTTTCAGGGGGTGTTCCATAAATTTGGACAGAAAGGCGCACTAATGTTTGCGCAAGTTGGATGACAGCCTTGATTACAGGAAGTATCTTGGAACTTCGTGATTTTGCTAAGTGCGACCAGATCAGAGGTCCCTTCTGCCATAATGCCCCAGTAGGAGTTCCTTTGGTTAGTAAAACTAAGGCTTGTATAGGTTCAGTAGGAATATAACGCCTGTTTGCCACAAGATTGATTTGCTGAGAAACCTTCTCAACCACTGTCCTTGCCTCTGGGGTAACCTTAACCATTTTGGTGGGCGCAGTGGCCGGGCTGCCCTTAGTTTCTAGGAGTTGAAAGAGAGGCTGCAGCTCTGCTGTGGTAATAGGAAGAGCGGATCTCAGCCAGTTTATTTGGCCACACAGAGATTGGAGCTCTGTCAGGCTTATTTTGTCTGGGCAGTGAATTCGAAGAGGAATCGGTTGGACATGTTCAGTTATTTTGTAACCCAGAAATGTAAAGGGAGCGTGGCGCTGAATCTTATCTGAATTCACGGTCAAGCCAAGGTTGGTAAGGTTCTGAACCAATTCCTGAAAACCCTCTGACAGGGCGCGGGAATCTTCATGGGCCAGGAGAACATCATCCATATAATGAATGACGAAAAACCTATGCCTAAGAGGCTGGATAGCATGACTGACATAAATTTGGCAGATGGCAGGGCTATTTTTCATGCCCTGTGGCAGCACTTTTTACTGATATCGTTCATTGGCCCCTCGATTATTAACCTGGGGGACCGAGAACGCAAACTTCTCCTTATCTGATTCGTGTAGAGGAATGGAGAAGAAGCAGTCCTTAATGTCAAGTACGATGAGGTAATAGTCCAGAGGCACTGCGGATGGATGGGGGAGCCCTGGCTGAGGGGAACCCATGGGTTTAATATGGGCATTTATTGCCCTAAGGTCGTGGAGGAGGCGGTAGGAGTTTTTACCCCTCTTTTGGATGACAAAAACAGGAGAGTTCCAAGGGCTAGTGCTTCTTTCTATGTGGTTAAGCCGCAACTGTTCCTGGACCAACGTGTGCAAAGCCTGTAATTTGTGGGATGGTAAAGGCCATTGCTCAACCCAAACAGGTTCCTCGGTGTCCCAAGTAAGAGGAATGGGTTTCGGTGGTGCGAAACTGGCAATGGCCGCTAGGATTGGGGGTGATGAACAGGACTAGTGGAGACCCTGGCACCGAGTCCGGCAAGAACGTCACGACCCCAGAGGATTGAAGACAGAGACGGGAGGAATAAAGGTCTGAAGACGCCCTGATGGCCCTCCTCGTCTGCCCAAGGGAGGTCCTCGACAGCTTGGGTGGAGCCTCCCATCCCAGTGGCGCCCGATACTGAAGGACCGGGCCCTGTTTTGCAAATGTGAGAATAGAGGGCAGGAAGGCAAGAGATTTCGGCCCCGGTGTCAAGGGTGCCGGAAAGCCATATATCACAGACTTTTAGAGAGAACAGTGGGCGGTTAGCTAAAATGGGGAGAGTCCAGTGAATGGAGGCAACACCCTGACTTCCTGGCGGATGTGTAGGGGAGGGGGGGG
>JAKSZT010028627.1:0-25166 GCA_026826555.1 Tolypeutes matacus | reverse complement strand
TTTGAGCATTGATCTTATAGCCTGCAACATTACTGAACTCCTTTATAAGTTCTAGAAGCCTTGTTGTCGATTTCTCAGGGCTTTCTATGTATAGGATCATGTCATCTGCAATTAATGAAATTTTTACTTCTTCTTTTCCAATCTGGATGCCTTTTATGTACTTTTCTTGTCTCAGTGCTCGTGCAAGTACTTCTAAGACAATGTTAAATAGGAGCGGTGATAGTGGGCATCCTTGTCTTGTTCCCGATCTCAGAGGGAAGGCTTTTAGGATTTCACCATTGAAAATGATGTTAGCTTTGGGTTTTTCATATATACCCTTTATCATTTTCAGAAAGTTTCCATCTATTCCTATCTTTTGTAGTGTTTTTATGAGGAAAGAGTGCTGTATTTTGTCGAATGCTTTTTCGGCATCTATAGAGATGATCATGTGATTTTTTTCTTTCAGTTTGTTTATGTGGTGTATTACATTGATTGATTTTCTTATATTGAACCATCCTTGCATAACTCTTATACAGATAGTAAAACATAGCAACTAAACATTGTCAGTGGTTTACATTATAGTTTACAATTTAGACGGTACAGTAAATAATTTTTGATGATATTTACCATGCCCTCTGTCAATTACTGTAAGGTAATGAAAAACCTTTACCATGACCACTAAATACCCCATTTGATCTTAACTGTTCCTTCCTCCCCATCCCCCTGGAGCATATGACACTCCCCCTGTCTTGACTAATGGAATGACAAGATTCATACTTACATGCCATGGGTATTCCAACTGGCCCATCCTAATCTACCCACCTGTGAAACCCATACCACCAAAAGCAGTAATGTCACTACACATCTGTCCTATCCTTCATTATGCAACTATACTCTATCCCTTTACCATAGATTATGTCCATATGGGTGATGGCTCACAGCCTACAATTCCCTTTTTCTCTCTTGTTAACCTATCTTTCAGACAATGGTTCTCAGAGACTGCTCACTTTCCTCAGTTCAAATCATTGAGGACATATACTGTTCATCTTTCAATGCCTGGCTTGCTTCACTAAACATATGGTCTTCAAGATTCATCCACGTTTTTCCATGTGTTAGTACTTTATTCCTTCTTACAGCTGAGTAATATTCCATTATATATATGTACCAGTTTTGCTAATCCATTCTTCTGTGGATGGGCACCAGGACTGATTCCAACTTTTGGCAATGGTGAATAATGCTTTTATGAACATTGGAGTGCATATATCTGTTCGTGCCTTTGCTTTCAGTTCTTCTGGATATATACCCAACAAAGGAATTGCTAGATCATACAGATGATCTATTGTTAGTTTTCTGAGGAACCGCCAAACTGTCCTCCACAGTGGCTGGATCATTCCACAATCCCACCAGCAGTGGATGAGGGTTCCTATTCCTCCACATCCTCTCCAACACTTAGAGTCTGCTGTTTTTTTAATAGCTGCCATTCTGATGGGTGTAAGATGGTATCTCATTGTAGTTTTGATTTGCATTTCCCTGATAGCAAGTGATGTCGAACATATATTCATGTGCATTTTAGCCCTTTGTATTTATTCCTTGGATGTTGGAAAAGATGCTGAGAGCCATAGCATAAAGGGTTAAGCATTTAAAAATCTCCCTTGCTGGCAGAGAATCATTAGTAAATGTCTCCAAGGACACTGCATACTGCAGATATCAGTGGGTGGAGGCAGATTGGAATGAACACACCACTAGGATTTTATTGTCTGAATTCACAAGAAAGACTCTCTGGGAACACAGAAACAGGCAGCGCTCTCACGTTTCAAGTTGAGGAACTAGTGAAGTATGTCCTACTTTTGTTATCAGCTTTGTAGTACAAAAAGAAGCTTCAGCCTAAATAAACTTGCCTGCATTCCACATGGAGTGAGGTCAACTGATCCCAGTCTTTCTTTTGATTGTTCTCTGCACTTTCTACCTCAGATGGCCACCAACATGGGGCACCACTAGGCTTTTCTCTGGATCAGTGCTGTGGAAGCAAGGACTGCTGGGTCGGACAGCCCTTGCATGCTGTTGGTGAGTCAAATAATCTTGAGTGTCAGGGTAATGGGTAATCATTCAACTCCATAAGAGGAATATTCCCAAGTATTGAAGACCCTGTTAAAGAATACAGCGGTAACTGTGACGACCCTAGAGTTACTAAAACTATTTTCTCTTGTACAGAAACATTGTTATGTATGGTCTTTGTATAGTCTTATTTCTGTTGCTTCTGAACCATTACAGTCAGATGAAAATGAAGATATTAAAATGGATACTGCTATTGCTAACACTGTAGCAGAACAAGCTAATGATGATATTAATGTATACATATATGGAAAGTTAATGAGCAGGCAAAAACCGACTAAATCATGTCTAATAAAATGAAAAAGGGAGTTTATGAAAGTTTTCCAGTGCTAGTTAACCTGTCAGCTCCAAAAGATGATTTACTGTCTTTTGAAACAGTGTCTGCACCTCTGAAGGAATCTACTGATCCATTTTTTACATTTAATGATGCTCCAACAGTTTCTGTTTTTGTGCCAGCACCATCCTCTTCAATTATGAAAAGTATATCACAGGGAAGTAGAGAAAGAAATTCAGAGTCTATGCATTTTTTTTTTACTTTTCCAGTAACAGTAACTCAAATTCCAGTAGATGCTAACAATCCCCAAGGAGGTGTACAATATGAGCATGCTCATATTCCTTCTAACACTATCAAAGAGTTAAAACAAACATGCACTCAGTATAGTGTAACTTCTCCTTTTACTCAAGAATTGGTGCAAGGAATAGCACAAGCAAACAGATTAATGCTCTGGGACTTGGATTTGTTAGCTTAAGCTGTTCTTAATTCAGCAGAATTTTTACAATTTAAAACCTGGTGGGCTGATGAAGCTAATATTGTAGCATGACAAAATCAACAGAAAAATCCACCAGTGCCTATTACTGCTGAACAAATATTAGGAACAGGTCAATGGGCTGGGATTCCCATGATGATATGCCATTGTACAATTGCAATTGTGCTACCTAGCTCCCTTGCAATGAATCTCCACCCCAAGGCAGGCTGTACAATCATTTTCAAAAATTGTTCAAGGAAATACTGAACCATATGCTGAATTTGTAGCAAGGCTGGCAGATGTAGTCAACAAAGCAGTAACTCAATCTGATCTTAAGAAATGCTTATTCTGATGTCAGCTTTTGATTATGCTAACAGTGATTGAAAAAAGGCTTTATGTCTGATCAAGGCAAATGGAAGAACTTTACAGGATTACATAAAAATATGACAAAAGAGTGGGCCTAAAACATATAACATGAACCTTCTTGCAGCTGCTCTAAAGGGACATAGTCCTATGATTACTAATTTAAATTGCTTTAAGTTTGGGAAACCAGGTGATATGAGAAAAAGATTGCCAATCCAAAACTAGTGTAAGAGCTCCATTTTGCAGCAATAATAAATCAATACCAAGTCGTATGTGTCTGAAATGCCAAAAAGTGTTACACTGTGCCAAGGAATGCCATTCTATATATCAGAAAAAAATGGTAGTATCATTAATAAGTTGGGAAACTTCCAATCGGGCCTTGCTCAAGGCCCTCAGACAAACAATATGAGCACCTTTCCCAGCCTTGCTCAAATTTACCTAGTCAGCAACATTGCAGTCCACTCCAGCCTGTAACATAACTTAAGGCAGTTACCAAAAGTGGTACAGCTGGCAATCCTTCCTCAGCTGAAATTAAGTTTATTAGGCCTTCACTGAGTATACCCAAAATTAAGAAAAGGAATTAAAAGGCCTACCACAGTAATCTGAATTTTCAGCCTAAGTGTACTCCTAAAGTGTAGTAAGCCAAAATTACATGTTAAATATCTGTATAAACTGCTACATTAGCACTTAACTGTATTTAGGCTGTTTAAATTGTCCTGGCTGGCTGCTGATTACGAACAAAAGTGTTTCAAAGAACAAGCTTGTATATTACAGGTAACAAAGATTCCAGAAAAAATCTTAAAATAGTAAAATCAAAGATGTGAAATGATGGTGGGCTTGAAGACAGCCATACCGAAGGAGTGAAAATTATGGGTCAAATTAGTAAGCTTTATGTTTCTGTTAGTGTGTCATAATTCTTTTTGTATTTCTCTGTTTGTTCAGTGTCAGTGTATACTTTGATACCTCTGGATGGTAATATTAAATTGAAAAATGAAGATAATTATGAGAGCTCTTTTCAAATGCCCTAAAATTAAATAAGTGCTTATATTAATAAATAGAAATGGATATTTGTTTAAAATAATAAAAATAGTTATACTCAAATTAAATCATTATTATAACAAGTTTGTTTAATGTTGATGGTAATTATATGTTGTCAGAAATTTCTTTGGAAGTAGTTTCCAAAATCATTGTGGTAACTTAAGTATGGAAGGTATATAGAATGTGCTTTTATTATTAAGGAAAGGAAAATCATTTTATCCTAAGATAAAATAACTAGTTACTAAAACAAAGTAAAATGTGGGACAAAACCTGAATAAATATAAAATTTCAAAAGGCTTGTGAAAAAGGAATTTTTGTTGTCAAAGATAAGTAAAATTTAAGCAGTCTATCTATAAAAATTTAAAAGCTTTAATGTCAAACAATGTAATGATGTAATGTTAATATTTTATTCTTTCTCAAAGTTTCTCAAGTCAGTAGTATGTTTTAGTAAAAGTTTACAAAGTTTTTCTCTTCAAAAACAAGTATGCAATAAAGAAAGTCTGTTTTATCAAAATAGCTTCTTATACTTTAACCTTATCATTTCCATGAAGAAACACGTCTTATCACTTTTAAAAAGAACACAATGTTTGATCCTGCTTTCTCAATGTCAAATCCTGAAAGATAGATTTTATATCAAACTGTCACAAATAACGTGGTATTTTAACTAAAAAACAAGTAAAATACTAAAAATAGCTAAGTTCATGTGATATAAGTTAAATGAAGTATTTAAAATGGTTGTATAATTAAAAGAAACTTTCTATTTTTATAACAATTAAAGTTGTATGAACAAAAATTTCATATGAATACTTTAAAAGTGTATAAAATTCCTGAAAATATAATAATGTTTCAATAAAATAGTAAATAATATATAATTTTATTAATCATAATTTTTAGTCAACTACAAGAAGAATGAAGCCATTAAAGGCTGACAGGGTAGTGCATAACAGGAAATTTTAGTAAAATAAAATAACACCACAGCAGCATGCAGTGGTCCAAAATATTGCTAGTTTGTTGCAAAAAATTAATATCCAGTTATGTCACTATCACTTTGTTTTAAACCTTGCTTAAGCTTTCTTTAATATTTTCTTAAACAAGTCAAGCCAGCCCACATTCCCCTTCCTGTAAAATAGCCAAAAATAAATCAAGTTTATATTCAACTCTGTAAACAACAGCCACAATTCTAATTTTAATGTTAAAAACAAAACCAATACAAGGATTAAAATTACAAGTTAATGTATTACCCCACAGCCCAAAAAGGAAATACTAATTTGTTTTTACCTATGCCTCAAACTATACAAAATAAAAAAAATTGACATCATTCTAATCATTCTACTAAGAATCTTAAATGCTTTAGAAATAAAAGTTTATTCATTGGATGTCTGTTGTATAATCTACTGTACTTATGAATTATGTATAATATAATTAAATACTAATCAAAATTTCAATACAATACATTGCATATATAAATAATTTAATAAATTGTTTGTTACACATAGTTATTTTATTAAGTATATATATAAATCTTTTGTTTTAAATTTGAACAGTCCTGAAACTAAATATCTTTTTTTTTTTGTATTAAACAAAGTTTTATTGAGGCATAAATTGTGGTTGAGAAATACATTTCCACTGATTTAAGTCCAACACCATGAAAAGATAATTTATAGCCACCAAAATTCCTCTCCTCTAGCACAGTAAGATCTAGATTACTATGTAATCTACAGCAATTATTTCTCTTAATCTGCAAAAAGTTTATTAGGTCTACTTTTACAGATTGGTAAACAAGGCAAAAAAAAAAAAAGTAGAGTGGCTTGTCTAAGGCCACACAGTAGGCATGTAATGGAGCAAGTATTCAAAAGCCAGGAAGCCTGGCACGAGATACTGACCTCTCTGAGGCAATGGATAATAGCTTTTTAAAAATATATTCTATAGAATAAGAAATAAGAAATATTCTTATTACTTCTATTGCAAGTGACTATCTCTATTTTGTTTCTCCATCAACTTTTGAATATTTCTTTTTAAATCTAAGCACTTGTAGAGAAAGGATACATCTACACAACACTTTGTTAAAATCTAGCCAATCCCTATAAATGTGTATTGTTTTATAATCAATTACCTTTAAAAGCCTTTTCAATTGTATATTTAAAATATAATTCATTTCTGAATTACCTAATTTTTTTTCTACACATATTTGTGTAATTTTGAATTTTCTGTTTCTTATACTAACTTTTTTTATATAGGTAAAAATCAAAATTCTCACAATACATACAAACATTTGCAAAATGATATATAAATATATATGCATATATGTGTATTTGCTTACAAAAAGTTATTTATATATATATATATATATACATATATTTTAAGAGGTGCTTAGATTACCCAAAATATTACACGGAAAACACTGGGATTCCCATGTTGCCCACCTCCCACGCCTCCCACCACATCACACACAAACATTTCCCACAGTGTGGCACACCACCCTCAATGAACTTACACATCCTGGAGCCTTGCCAACAACCATAGACCACAGTTCACACTGTAGACCACACTCTCTCCCACTCAGTTCTGAGTGGTGTGTGCTGATTTAAAATGGCCTACATCCGTTGCCACAACAGTACTCAGGACAACCTCCAACTCCCAAAGAAGCCCCTGTATTTCAACTGCTCATCCCCTCCGTACCTGAAAAGTGTCAAATGGCCACTGGCTCCACCTCATTGTTATAATTTCTTGCATTGCTAGAATCACCATATGTGATCAAGAAAATACCATCAAGTCCACTCTAGTCCATAGTTCTTCCCCCAAACCTGAGGGGACTGGGATGGTGATGTCCACTCCAACTTCAAGTGAGAGAGGGCTTATATCCCATGGATATGGTGGGTGGGATGATCCTACCTGCCGATGCAGGCCCTCTCCATTCACTGGGATGGCCATTTCCCATCGTTGTCTCCTCACCAGGTGACTTGAATGAGTCCATTGAGCTGTAGGGTAGGAGTTGCATCTCCACCTAGATTTCATGCACACCTGGCACATAGATAGGCGGGAGGCTCCAGTCTCTGAAAGTATACCTAAAAACTCCAGCGTCACATATAGGTTTGAATAGAAGGGACTGGTGAACCATGTGCAGGGAGGACTTATTTGGGTCTAACTTTGTCACTCTCAGGAGCACAGATTCCAAAATAGTACCCACTGACAAGGCATCAGTCTCTGGGGCTATCCCCCCTTATATAGGACCAGGGTGTCTCCGGAGCTCTCAGGAGCCCCACTGAGTGGGGTGATAGGCACTTAGATGTTCTATGAGCTCCCACTGAGGTGTGTGTAAGAGTTACCTCTGGGATGACCTCCCGACTCTCTTTGAAGTCTCTTAGCCACTTGAACTCATTTGTCTTTACCATTTCCCCCTTTTATTCAAGGTCTTTTTCCAGTTGTGTTGCAAGTTGGCACTTGGTATTAATCCCTCATTGCCAGGGAGGCTCATCCCTGGGAGTCATGTCCCAAGTTGTGGGGAAGGTAATGCAATCATATGCTGAGTTTGGCTTAGAGAGAGGCCACATTTGAGCAACAAGGAGGCTCTCAGGTGGCAACCCTTAGGCACCCCACAATTGCAGGCTAAGTCTCATTTATAAGAGCAAAGACTCACAAGGATAGTCATCAATAGAAAAAAACACATCAGTGGGTCATCCTATTTTGACAGGCACTGTCCCTACACTCAGAGGTCTATTGCTGCTCCCTTGGAGACTGTGGCAGAGTTCTCCAGGCTAGGAGTTCTGATTCCCTCATTTATTGTGTGATTATCCACCCATCGTGACCATGCCCCTTCCCCCGATCCTTTGAATGATTTTGTATATCTTTCATGTATATTCAGATGAACCAATCCCCACGAAAGCCCCGCCAGACACCCCCACCAATAATCCCCCGCAGTACCCATTGTAACCCTTCTGTGATCCAAATCCTCCATGAACATTTAGCCCATAAAATAATCAAATACACTTACTAGGAAAAAGAAACAAGTGTGATAAGCTTACATGCAAGAGACAAACATAAGGAAACTCAGGGGGGAAAAAAAAGAGAGAGAAAGAAAAAAAATCAAACAAAGAACAAAACAAAATAAAATATAATTAGTGGATTGGGACATTCAAAAAATGGGCAAAAAAGCAAAGGAAATGCCTTTAAATATATATATATATATATTCGTTTTTTTTTTCCTTTCTCTTTTCTTTTTTCCCTTTCTTCCTTCTTTTTATCACTGTGTTATCGGATATCTGGTGTGCCATGACACCTTCCTCCTCTGTTTAAATTTTAACAGTCCTGAAACTAAATATCTATTTTTAAAAAGGTTTAGAAAGTATTGTTCAAGCCTAAAAGTAAAGCATCATGCAGAAACCTTTGTTAATCAACAAACCAATGCCTTCCTAGTAAACACTTTTCACATTTGAGGGAAAATATTGGAAATTAAAGTAGTAAGCACTTCAAAGATGTTTTGTAACGAATTAAAAAAAAAATAAAGTGCATTTCAACAGGTGCTGTATACCTCCCTCGGGGAGCTGGCCCCTCTCCCAGGGATTGATGCATAAACCTTAAAGTTTACTGTCCAGGGAGTATTGAATTCCTTCCTGAGGAGGTTGGCCCCTTCCTCGGGATTAGCAAAATACAAGTTGGCCTCTATAGTATTATCAAATTCATTAATCCTAAATGCAGTCAACCAAAACTCTAGTACCAGTTGCTACTTCAACACTTCCCAGTTAAAAGCTAAATATTTGTAATTATAGATATAAAACTGCTCTATTTATCTGTCATTCTGTAACTTTGTTCAATATTGACTTAATCTTTTAATTAGTTATGTTATTTGTTTCTCACCCTAATTGTCAATATAAGCTTATAAAATTAAATATATATTAACATTTATCTTGTATCTATCCATGAATCTAGCCAATAATATGCCAAGTATATCAGTGTATCCACTGATTTAGTAAGCCTGTGAATGTATGTATACTTATCATTAAAAATTAACAGTTAAATCTCTATAAATGCTGCAAAAACAAAAAAGGTGGAAATTGTGAGGTGTGAGAACAATTATATCAAGCATTATTTACAATAGAATTTTTCAGCCAAAAGTCAGAATTGTATACATCAGCAGCAGAGCATTTCTGGCAAAAACCAGGCAATAATACAGAAACAAATATTGTACAACTAGATTACTGAAAGCATAAAATTAATGATCAATGGGATAAGGCTGAAGTTAAGTTAGGATATATGGATGAGGTTCTGCTCTTATCAGTACAGATAAAGGAGACCAGCTTTGGGTCCTGTCCAGACGTCTGAAACCTACACATAAACAAGCCAATGAAGCTGACACAAAAAGCAGAAAAGAAGGTAACTTCTAAAAGGCAGAATGTCACTCTAACAGAGTTATTCCTTGCTATGCTTACCTTGAGAACCACAGCAGTAAGAAGTGCACTTTCACATAATTATACATATTGGGGTTATATTACTAATTCACCTCTTTTAGAATTGTTGACTCAGGGAGACAAATTCTACCCTGTTTAAATTAATCAGCCTTTTTATTTTCCTGGGCCTGTTGATTCTTGCTTCCTCTAAAACCAGATAAGGAAGGGAAATTTATTGAAAATTTCCTTTTCTTGAATGAACTAACTGCATAGGATCCATTGATCCATGTAGAGAGCCCCAAAATCATAGTACAAAATGATAAATTGCATACATACCATGTTTCATCTGACGTTGTGCTCTTTAATAATTCCTATCGAATTGTAAAGAACCGGACCCTTATAGGGATACCAAAACCTAATGTAAACACAACCGTAAGTTGAAAAATTAGTAATTTAACAAAAACAACTAATGAAAGCTATCATTATTTTTAGAATCTTGGGGACGTCATAAGTATAAATACGTCACTAAATTGGACTCATGAGGGAAGATTTATCCCACAACTATGGGACACTAAACTTAACAAAAGTAAAAATTATTTGTGGAAATTATGTTTTGGAAGTAGCCCAATTTTTGAATGACAAGGCAATAAAACTAATATCACCAGTTTAAAAAGAAAATCGTCTTAATTTTTTAAAGTATGTGTACAGGATCCCATTGTTTTTATAGTGGGAAAAGCGATCATTAATCAAACATGTTTTTTCTGCAGGAATTGCGCTTTACACTTGTGTCTCAAAATATGTTTTACAGGACAGCTCTACTGCAGTTCAATTAGGAAGTCAGCATCATGGAATATGGCTTCTGATTTGCATGAATCACTGCTGGCACTCTTACCCTGAGAACGAAATCCTTTGGCACTCTCTAAATCATGATTTGAAAAGTACCAAACGTTTAATTGGATTAAGTATAGCTTCTGTATTAGGGCTTATAGGTATTATTACAGCTGCTGCTGTGGCAGGAACTGCCCTACATGAGAATATCCAAACATGACAATATGTTAGAAATTGGCATCATAATGCTAGTGAGTTATGGCATAGTCAGGCATATATTGAGAGCAGATTAACAATAGGCTTAATGACTTAGAGATGGCTGTTACACAAATGGGAGATCAGGTATATACTCTAAATTTAAAACAAGGTTTGAAGTGTCATTGGAATGAAAGTGCTTTTTGTATCACTCTTCTCCCAAGCAATGATTCCCATTATGAATGAGAAAAATTTAAAAATCAATTAATAGGTCATCACACAAATTTATCTTTGGAAATTATAGATTTTCAAAAGAAGATTTTGAGCATGTCTCAGTATCAACTTACTACATTACCAGGTAGCAAATTTTGCAATCAGTGACAGATCAATTAAATAAAATAAACCCCCTACATTGGTGGAAATCAACCACTGTAATTGCTAACTTCAGTGTGATGATCATTGGTGCTCTGCTATTCTGTATTAGGAGGCATTCACAAAACCCTGCTGTCCTGCATTAATAAGGCTGAAAAGGCCAGCCATGCCAATAACTTCATTCTGCTTAAAACACTTAACACTCAAACCCCTGTCCATGGAGCTTGGCTGGTGGCCAGTGATGGGTATGACCTTCAGAAGAAGGCAACCTAACACAGGCACAGTCACCATTTACCAAAAAAAAAGGGGGGCTTGTTGGAAAAGATGCTGAGAGGCAGAGCATAAAGGGTTAAGCATTTTAAAAGCATGCTTGGTGGCAGAGTAACATTAGTAAATGTCTCCCAGGACACTGTATACTGCAAATATCAGTAGGAATAGGCAGAGAAGAATGAGCATACCACAAAGATGTTATTGTCTGAATTCCCAAGAAAGATTGTCTGGGAACACAGAAAGAGGCAGTGCTCTCACCTACCAAGCAGAGGAACTAGTGAAGGATGCCCTACTTTTATTATCACCTTTGTAGTATAAAAAGCAGCTTCAGCCAAAATAAACTTGCCTGCATTCCACATGGAGTGAATGTGGAATTGTAACTAACTTTCTTTGGATCATTCCAGGCACCATCTACCTCCACGTTGAATTACAAATGCCTGCTTTCTAATTCACTCCAATTTTTCTTAGTATTTCAAATCAGAAATGGTCCTTTCATAATTAGATGATATACTTCTATTCTCAAGTATTTTAAGAAGTTAGAAAATTTATTCATATTCTTAAGTTATACTCCAAAATTTTTCTCAGATGTGATAGGGTGTGGGATGGATGAAACTAGAGTGCATGCATTTACAAACAGAAATGTGTTTGTAACAAATGGCTTGTGAGTGAAGCTATATCCACTTCCACAATAGTACAGACTTAAGATGAAGGCAGAGAATGTAAGAAGTTAGGAATATATGTTCTCTCACTGCAAGCATTGTTTCCTCAAAATAAAACTTATATGAATGTATCTTAACTTTGAAGAAATTTGCATCATGCTTACGTAAGAATGACGAAATCTATGTGAGGTAGAAGAATGAAGACAATGTGTTTTGCCAGTTTGACCCACATGGTGCTCCTCCCCTTTAAGTGTAACGAGTGTGAAGTTTCCTTGGAAATTCAACCTCATGAGATACCAAAGAATGAATCCTTCAGAGAAACAATTTGGGATTTTGTGAATTTGGGAAGCTAGAGTCCCATCAAAAAAACATGCAGGAGTAAAATCCTGTGTATGTAAGGAATATTGGAAATCCTTCATCCAGGCATTAAATCTCACTGAGCATGAAATATTCATACATTAGTTAGTATTGTAATAAACATGGGAATGTTTCCATCTGAAACAAAACCTCATGGAATATGAGAAAATTCAAACTAGAGAGAAACCATATGAGTGTCCTGAAAGTAGTCTGCTCTTTACAGTCGTTTTTTACTCCTCACTTTAAAAGCCATACAGGGGAAAAGCAAAGAAATGTTATACATGTGGGAAACTTTTCAACCTAAGAGAAAACCTCTTTATTCATCAGAAAACTCTTTCTGAAGAGAAATGATATGTATGTGGGAAAGCTTTAACTCAAATGTCAAATCTCAGGTCCAAGAGGTTTCCTATTGCAAAGAAACCGTATGCATGTAAGGCATGTGAAAAAGCCTTTAGGTACAAATCCTATCTCAGAGAACATGAAAAAAACTCATAGTGGACAGAAACAAAATGAATGTAAACAATGAAGAAAAGCCTTCAGCCAAAAGCAATTGTTCAGTAACCATCAGAATATTCATTCTGGAGAAAAATCCATATAGGCAATGAATGTGGAAAGCCTTCAACCAGAAGGAAAACCTCATTAACCATCTTAGAATACATACTGGATATAAAACCTATGAATGTGATGGATGTGGGAAAGCTTTCATTCAGAAATCAATCCTCATTTCACACCAGAGAAGACAAACTGGAGAAAAATCCTATATATATAAGAAATGTGGAATAGCCTTTAGCCAGATGCAGTATCTCATTTAACATTACAACATCCATACTGGAGAGAAACCCTGTGAATGTAATGAATGTGAATCTCCAAAGAATCTCCACATCCAGTCTGTGCAAACTGTTGCCAATCTTTTAAGGAAGTGGCTGTGACTCTGCAATTCAGGATGTCTTTCTCCTCTTGGAAAAGTGCACTTGCAGCTTGTTCTGAGATATGCTACTCCCACATCTTCTTCCACACTCATCTGTTTTCAATTTGTTACCAATAACTTATGCATCAGAACTCGAGATTTCTCAGTTTATATACAGATGGGCTTTCCACCTATTTCAAATTATCCTGGTTGTTTTTACTTGTTCTTAAATCCATTACATTCTTGGTAAGCATATAAGAAATTACCTTTTTAAAAATAATGCTGCCAATTATTGTAGCATTTACTAACAAAGCACACCAACCATTGATATTTTTCCAGTTTCTTCACCTCATTCTGATGAGGATTCAAGTTTAATTCCACTGAACTACAGTGGCCTGCTTTTTACTTAACTCCAATTTTCTTTGTTATTTTAAATCAGAAATGATCCTTTCATAATTACATGATATACTCCAAATCTCAAGTATTTTAAGAAGTTAGAAAACTTATTTATATTCTTATGTTGTACTCGAATATTTTTCTCAAATGAGATAGGATGTGGGAAAAATGAAATTAGAGAATGCATGTATTTTCAAAAAGAAATGTGTGCACAAAAGAATCTGCCAAGGCAGATAATTCTGAGGAAAGAAGAATGGGGATGGGAGCTAGAGAAGGAATTTGGCTGTTTTCCCTAACAGATATAAATTATTTTTATACTCTTTGTATGGATAATTTTGTTATAATTTAAAAGAAATTTTGAAAATAGTACACAATGAAATAATACATAGTGGCTCATTTGAAGATATTAATTTATATCTGCAACATTACTGGGGGGTGGCACTTTCCCTCATCCTTTGCAAATACAGTCACTCATAAAGGAAAAGTGCTCATACCCTCAGCCCCTTGCCAGCTGCCTAGACTGGGGAGGCCTCCCTCAGCAAGATGGAGCACGTAGTATGAGGAGCATGGACACAACCATGTGGAGGCAACCCTGCTCTCAATATGTGTCCTGTTAGAGGGCTGATAACACCAAAGAAGAAGACGGACTTCCTGCTGCTTCCTCCCCAGTGAAGACCTGCTAGAGTGACTCACATCGCTAACTGAGACTGTGAGTGTTGAGCAAGGCTTTCTCCAGGTCCTCCTTTGTGCATCCACAACCTGCGATGATGGTTTTCATTGGGCCTTTAAGAGTTTGGTTCCCAAACAGAACACTCCTTCTCTGGCTTGGAGAACTGCAGTGAACACGTGTTACATTAAAGCTTCTTCAGGTGTTCATCAGATTCTTCCCATCCAAACCCTCCGTTCTCTTCTGGAATTGAAGAGGTGTGCATCATTTTCAACTTTGTTCAAAATGTGTTGAAAATTTTATATATAATTAGTCTGAGAAATATCTGACATCTGCACCCACTGAGGTTTTCAGCAAACATGGCACTATCTCACAACTTCACTTCTATTCTTGTCAGCCCTAGGCCCCAGGATTTTCTGAGATTCCTGTACTATTCATTAGGTTCATTGGCCTAATGTTGCTCATTCTGGTGATGTTATTGCTGTACCCAGTGCTGTAATGTGAATTTTGACATTTCATTCCTGACACCAACAGTTTTCATCTTGGTATTGCACTTTGTTTAGCTGCCTCAATATTGGAGAAGATGAATGAAGAACTGGAAGCAGGAGACCTGAGTCTGTGCCTGAGACCCAGGAGGGGTAGAGTAAGAGCAGCCTCTACAGAGGGTCCACACTGGAGGCCAAGGGAAGGAGGGAAGGGTAAAAGGAGCAGGAGGAGGAAGTCTCCTCTTTGTGCCCTACTCCTCTGGTGACTTCGACCCGAGGACCCATCCTTTTATCTGCCTCTCTCCAACTGTCCAACCCCTGCCCTAGTCAGTTACATCATATTGGTACATCTGTTACTTTAGACTAGTCCCCAAACCCTGTGACTCCACTGCCTGCCACCCTGTCTTGCAGGGCTTGCTAGCCAAGAGCACATCTCCCTCCATCTTTCCAAAACTCATTCCTACCTAGTCTGGAGATACCTACAGTTTACAGGTGAATTCACTGAGCAGCAGCATCACACTGCCATTTGGGAACAGGGCACCTCTCCAAATCTGTGTCCCCAGCTGTTTGAGTTTGCCAAGTGATGCCAAAGCAAAATATCAGAAATGAGTTGACTTTTATTGGAATTTATTAAAGTTAAAGCTTACAGTACTGAGGCTGTGAACATGTCCAAATCAAGGCATCATAAAATTGCTGTCTTAACATAGGTCTGCTGCTCCTGGACTCCAGTCAAGACAAATGTTGGGCCTGCCTGTCACTCTCTGCCTTCTCCTCCAAACTCACTTTATCCCTGAGGTCAGCAGTGGGCCATTAGACACAATTGCTCACACATCTCCCTTCTCCTCTTGCCTGGATATCTTCAGCTTCAAGCTACTCCATGACTCCAGCCTCTGGCATCTCCCTCAGCCTCTCAGGCTTTCTGTGTCTCTCTACAGCTCTAGGAGATCTTGGGACCGTCTCCCATATGACAGGGTAAACATGGCAGCACTCTTTCTCTGTGTGTTCCATGTATGTAGTAGTTCAACACAATGATTGGGGTACATCCTGGTGCCTGAAATCAAATAAGAGGGCTTAACTAAACTAAAGCAAACTAACAAAAAGTGATCTAATCAAAAGGTTCCTAATCTGAAACTTACCAAAATGTCCTACATACAAAAGCCTTACACACAGCAATGTGTTGCTAAGAATATTCATTCTGGGGTCCACACAAGATACAAACGAGGGCATTAATCCAGGGCACAGGGATCAGGAGGGGTCTTCCAAGTCTGGGAGAAATGGGAACTTATGATGCAGTGGCTGTATTTTCGGTGTGGTCATCATTGAGCAAAATGGTGTGCTGACCACCATTGTACTGGCCCCTAGAATGGACCCAAGATGGATTCAATATACTGTGCTTTCTCCACCAAATCATAGCTGCAAAATGAAGTGTGTAACTCATAGAGGTGTGCTATTATTCCCATCCCTGAAGCCACAGCACACAGATTTTGCTTGGGGTTTGGGTGGCAGGAAGCCCCATGGTGGCCGGTGTATCAAACATAAAAAGATATGGCAAAGGGCAGAGCTAGAGTAGTTTATCATGTTGGAGTTCTGATGAGCAAGGACAGAAGGCCCCGGGGAAAAGAGACAAGCCATTACCTGACAGTTCACAGCTGGTCTTGTGGTGAGAGGCAAAGCTTATAGAGCCTCATAGTCTACACCTGACATTCTGGAGGAAACAGAAGAGCTGATTCCAGAGAGAAATGCAGCTCTGCAAAGAGTGGAAGCCACGAAGTCTGAATCCTGGCAAATGATGGCAGCTGTCTTGACCAAGACAGAGTAATAGACTTTGGGGAAGGAAGATACTTATGCTTTATGGTCTGGTAACTATAAGGTTTTTCACCAAATATAGACCCTTTATAAAGACCCACAGATTTCTGGCATTTTGCATCAGCACCACTTTGGATGACTAATACAGGATATAAAATGTTTTAAAATGCATTATTTGGCAAGTCAATAACAAATAATAAGTGCAGATTAGGAAAGGCAAGCAAAAGTGTTATAATTTCCCCAGGAAACATTAAGGAATATTAAATAGTGCATCTCATACAAATAAATAGAAGAAAAAAAAATTGAACAAAAATTGTCAGTCCACAATAGAGTATTCAGGATTTCCTGGGTTGCCATTTAGGCCTTTGTTCTGGGGCCACCTTACTCGTGCATCTTTGGAAGCTGCACCTTTCTTATCCTTCAGAAGACTGAAGGTTCCAGAGTTGATTATTGGGGTTTTGTTTTGTCCCCATCATAAATCAAGTTGTTTATCACTTCCCCATTTCCTAGTTATGAAGTCACCAATCTGAATGTGATGCTCGTTTGAAGCAAGAAGACACATGAATGATAGAACAAATAAAAAGGAGATATTGTTGCACTTCCCAAATTGGACGGTTAGATGACTGATATTGGGTCTTTCCTCTTTTCTAATGAATGCATTCAATGATATAAATTTCCCCCTAAGCACTGCTTTTTCTGCACCCCATAAACTATGAAGAAGCATAGGACATTAAAAAGCAGGATGAACCACATAACAAAAAGCTTGTGAGTGAAGCTATATCCACTTCCACAAGAGTTTAGACATAAGATGAACACAGATGATGTAAGAAAGTTGGGAAAACATTTTTTCTGACTGCAATCATTGTTTCCCCAAAATAACACTTCTATGAATGTAACTTCACTTTGAAGGAATTTTCATCATGCTTACCTAAGCATGAGGGAATCTATGTAAGGAAAAAAGAATGAAAACAATGAGGTTTGCCAGTTTGCCCCACATGGCAGTCCTCCCCTTTTAGTGCAATTATTGTGAAGTTTTCTTGGAAATTCAACCTCATGAGATACCTGAGAATTTAACCTTCAGAGAAACTATTTGGGATTTCATGAATTTGGGAATGCTAGAGTCCTATCAATGAACCATGCAGGAGTAAAACCCTGTGTATGTAAGGAATATTGGAAATCCTCCTGCCAGGCATTAAATCTCATTGAGCATGAAATATTCATACAAAAATTAGTATTGTAATGAACATGGAAATGCTTTCATCTGAAACAAAATCTCATGGAATATTAGAAAATTCACACTAGTCAGAAACCTTATGAGTGTCCTGAATTTGGTCTGCTCTTTACAGTCTTTCTTTGCTCCTCATTTTAAAAGTCATACAGGGAAAAAAAGATAGAAATGTCATACATGTGGGAAAGTTTTCAACCTGACAGAAAACCTCTTTAATCATCAGAAAATTCTTACTGAAGAGAAATGATATATAAGTGGGAAAGCATTAATTCAAATGTCAAATCTCAGATACAAGAGATTTCCTACTGCAAAGAAACCGTATGCATATAAGGCATGTGAAAAATGCCTTTAGGTACAAATCATATCTCATAGAACAAGAAAAAATCATAGTGGACAGAAAAAAAATGAATGTAAGGAATGCAGAAAAGCCTTTAGCCAAAAGCAATAGTTCATAAAACATCAGAGCATTCATTCTGGAAAAAAACCCTCTATATGCAATGAATGTGGAAAAGCTCTCAAATAGAAGGTAAACCTCATTAACCACCTGAGAATACATAATAGAGGGAAACCCTATGAATGTGATGGGTGTGGGAAAGCTTTCATTCAGAAATCAAGTCTCATTACACACCAGATGTAACTGTTGGGGAATTTGATGTAATTATGAATTCCAAAAATATAATTTGATCATACTTTTAAACTTTTCTGATAATCTGGGCATCATTGGGGCATTAACTGGTCCAAGTCAGCAGGGCATTGATCCCCACCCCTTATTGGGTTTGGAAATCAAATATAAAAGGCATGGCAAAGGAGAGTTGAAGCAGATTTTTTTTGACAAGCAGTTTTTGTTTTAGAAAAGGCTCCAGAAGAAGCTAACTGAGCTATTTGCCTGATAGTCTACAGCTGACCTTTTTGAGGAACCAGAAGAACTAAGCCCAGAGAGAAATGCAGCCCCGGGAAGAGAGGAACACAAGAAGCCTGAACCCTGGCAAACATCAGCAGCTGTCTTTTTTTTTTTCATTTTAAAAACAATTTATTGAAGTCTATCATATAAATATGTATATACATAAACAATAAGTGTATAGTAAAAGTTGTGAACTTACAAAACAAACATGTATAACATCATGCAGGGCTGCCATACATCACCCCACCACAAATACCTTGCATTGTTGTGAAACATTTATTAAAAATTGTGAAAGAGCATTATCAAGGTATTACTACTAACTATACTTTTTTTAAAAAAATATTTTTTATTGTGGGTAAAAATCAAAATTTTCACAATACATACCAATATTTGTAAAATGATATAAAAATATATATGAATATATGTGCCTTTGCTTACAAAAATGTTATTTATATATAGATATTTTTAAGAGGTGTTTAGATTACCTAAAATATTACAAGAAACTTACTGGGATTCCCATGTTCCCCACCTCCCACACCTCCCACCACATCCCACACAAACATGTCCCAAAAGTGTGGCCCACCACCCTCAATGGACTTAAATATCCTGTGGCCTTGCCTTCAACCATAGATGACAGTTCATATTATAGACCACACTCTCTCCCACACAGTTCTGAATGGTGTGTGCTGATTTAAAATGGCCTACATCCGTTGCCACAACAGCACTCAGGACAACCTACAAATCCTGAAAAAGCCCCTGTATTTCAACTGAACATCCCCTCCCTGACCCGAAAGTGTCCAGTGGCCACTGGCTCCACCTCATTGTTATAATTTCTTCCATTGCTAGAATCACCATATGTGTACAACAGAATACCATCAAGTCTACTCTAGTAGATAGTTCCTCAACCAATTCTGAGGGGACTGTGATGGTGATGTCCACTCCACCTCCAAGTGAGAGAGGGGATATATCCCATGGATATGGTGGGTGGGATGATCCTGCCTGCAGATGCAGGCCCTCTCCATTCCCTGGGCTGGCCATTGCCTATTGTTGTCTCCTCACCAGGTGACTTGGATGAGTCCATTGAGCTGTAGGGTAGGAGTTGCAGCTCCACCGAAATTCCACACACAGCTGGCACATGGGTAGGCCAGAGGCTCCAGTCTCTGGAAGTATACCTAAAAAGTCCAGCATCACATATAGGTTTTAATTGAAGGGACTGATGAACCATGTGCAGGGAGGACTTATTTGAGTCCAATTCTTTCACTCTCAGGAGCACAGATTCCAAAATAGAGCCCACTGATAAGGCATCAATCTCTGGGACTATCTCCCCTTATATAGGACCCGGATGTCTCCAGAGCTCTCAGGAGCCCCTCTGTGTGGGGTGATATGCACTTTGATATTCTATGAGCTTCTACTGAAGTGTGCGTAAGCGTTACCTCTGGGATGACCTCCCGACTCTCTTTGAAGTCTCTTAGACAATTGAACTCATTTGTCTTTACATTTTCCCCCTTTTATTCAAGGTCTTTTTCCAGGTGTGTTGCCAGTTGGTGTTAATCCCTCCTTGTCAGGGAGGGTAATCCCCGGGAATCATGTCCCACATTGAGGGGAAGTTAATGCATTCATATGCTGAGTTTGGCTTAGAAAGTGGTCACATTTGAGCCACAAGTAGGCTCTCAGGTGGCAACCCTTAGGCACCCCATAACAGTAAGCTAAGTTTCAATTGCAAGAGCAAAGACTCATAAGTGTAGTCATCAATAAAAAGAACTCATCAGTGGGTCATACTCTTTTGACAGACACTGTCCCTGCACAGCTGTTCCCTTGGCGAATGTTGAAGAGCTCTCCAGGTTAGGAATTCAGATTCCCTCATTTATTGTGTGATTGTCCACCCACCGTGACCATGCCCCATCTTTTGAAAATTTTGTATATCTCTCATGTATATTCAGATGAACTAACTCCCAAGAATCCCCCCTCCCAGACACCCCCCACCAATAATCCCCTGCAGTACCCATTGTAACCCTTCTGTGACCCAAATCTTCCATGAACATGTAGTCCATAAAATAATCAAATACACTTAACAGGAAAAACAAACAATGATAAGCTACCATGCAAAAGACAAACATAAGGAAATTCAGGAAAGAAAAACAATCAAACAAAAAACAAAACAAAACAAAATATAATTGTTGGATTGGGACATTCAAAAAAATGGGGAAAATAAACAAAAAAATGCCTTAAATATATATATTCTTTTTTTCCTTTTATCACTGTGTTATCGGATGTCTCATGTGCCGTGACACTTTCCCCCTCTCCATCCCCATTGTCTCCCAAATTTTCATTTAATTTTCAAAGTAGTTTTAGGTCACAGCACAATCACACACGGAGTATCGGAGACTCCCAGATATCAAACCACCCCCGCTTTCCCCACCCCATATTAAACCCCACTTTTTTTTGATGTTAGCATTGTTATAACTGTTATACAGATAGCAAAATATAGGAACTTAACATTGTCAATGATTTACAATATAGTTTAAAATTTAGATGATACAGTTTAATAAGTTTTGATGATATTTACCATGTCCTGTGTCCATTACTGTAAGGTAATGAAAAACCTTTCCCATGACCACTAAATACCCCATCAGATCTTAACTGTTCCTTCCTTCCCATTCTGCTGGTGCATATGACACTACCCTGTCTTGACTCATGGAATGCCAAGATTCATAGTTACATGCCTTGGGTATTTGAACCTGCTCTTCCTAATCTACACACCTGTCAAGGCTGCACCATCAAACCCTGTAATATCACTACCCATCTGTCCTATCCTTCAATATGCAACTGTACTCTATCCCTTTACCATAGATTATGTCCATATGGGTGATCGCTCAAAGCCTGCTCTTCTCTTACTCTCCCTTGTTAACATACTTTTCAGAAAATGGTTCTCAGAGACTGCTCAGTTTCCTCAGTTCAAATCAGTGAGGTCATATACTGTTCATCCTTCAGTGCCTGGCTTGCTTCACTCAACATAAGGTCTTCCAAATTCATCCATGTTATTCCATGTGTTAGCACTTTATTCCTTCTGAATAATATTCCATTGTATGTATGTACCACATTTTGCTTATACATTCATCTGTTGATGGGCACCGGGGCTGATTACAACTTTTGGCAATGGTGAACAATGCTGCTATGAACATTGGTGTGCATATATCTGTTTGTGTCTTTGCTTTCAGTTCTTCTGTTTATAAACCCAGCAGTGGAATTGCTGGATCATATGGAAGATTTAGTTTTCTGAGGAACTGCCAAACTGTCTTACACAGTGGCTGGACCATACCACATTCCCACCAGCAGTGGATGAGGGTTCCTATTCCTCCACATCCTCCCCAACATTTAGTGTCTCCTGTTTTTTTAATAGCTGACATTCTGAGGGGCATAAGATGGTATCTCATTGCAGTTTTGATTTGCATTTCCCTGATAGCAAGCGATGTTAAACATTTTTTCATGTGCTTTTTTTAGCCATTTGTATTTCTTCCTTGGAGAAGTGTCTTTTCATATCACTTGCACATTTTTAAATGGGTTGTGTGTCCTTTTATTTTCCAGGTGTAGGATTTCTTTATATATGCAGAATATTAGGCTTTTATCAGATAAATATTTGCCAAATATTTTCTCTGATTGGGTAGGCTGCCTTGTTAATTTCTTAATAACATCCTTTGAGGTGGAGAAGTTTTTAATTTGGATGAGATCCCATTTATCTATTTTATCTCTTGCTGCTCGTGCTTTAGCTGTGAAGTTTATGAAACCATTTCCTATTACAAGGTCCTGTAGATGCTTCCCTACATTATCTTCCAAGGTCTTTATGGTTTTGGCTCTTCTATTTAGATCTTTGTTCCATCTTGAGTTGATTTTTGTATAAGGTGTGAGATGGTATTCTTCTCACAATCTTTTGGATATGGATATCCAGTTCTCCAAGCACCACTTGTTAAAGAGGCCATTCTCTCCCAACTGAGAGGGCTTCATGGCCTTGTCAAATATCAGATAACTGTATATGCAAGGATCTATATCAGAACTCTGAATTCCGTTCCATTGGTCAGTAGGTCTATCCCTGTGCCAATACCATGCAGTTGTGATTACTGTAGCTTTGTAATGTTTTAATGTCAGTTAGTGTGATACCTCCAACTTCATTTTTCATTTTCAATATTTCTTTGGCCTTTTTGAGGAACCAGAAGAGCTAAGCCCAGAAAGAAATGCAGCCCAAGGAAGAGAGAAACACAAGAAGCCTGAACCCTGGCAAACATCAGCAGCTGTCTTGCTCCAAAACAGGGCAATGAAATTTGGTGAGAAGGAACTTAATGCTTTATGGCCTGGTATCTGTGGACTTCAACCCCAAATAAATACCCTTTGTAAAGACTAACCCGTTTTTGGTATTTTATATTAGCACCCCTTTGACTGACTAATACATGGGAGAAGACAACCTGGAGAGAAACCCTATATCTGTAAGGACTCTAGGAAAGCTGTCATTAGCAATTCAAATCTCACTGACCATGAGAAAATTCATAGCAGAGGGAAACCCTATATATGTAAGGAATGTGGAATAGCCTTCAGCCAGAGGCAGATCTCATTAAACATTACAACATCATTCATAATGTAGAGAAACCCTGTGAATGTAATGAATGTGTATCTCAAAGAATGTCCATATCCAGTCTGTGCAACTTGTTGCCAATCTTTCAAGGGCGTGGCTGTGACTGTGCAATTCAGGATGTTTTTCTCCTCTGGAAAAGTGCACTTGCAGGTTGTTCTGAGATCTGTTCCTCCCACATCTTATTCCACACTCATTTGTGTTCAGTTTGTTACCACTAATTTATGCATCAGAACTCAAGATTTCTCTTAGGTTATGTAAAGATGGACTTTCCACTTATTTCAAATTGTCCTGGTTGTTTTCACTGGTTCTTCAGTCCATTACATTCTGTGTAAGCATTTAAAATATTATCATTTTAAAAACAATGCAGCCCATTATTTTAGCATTTTATTCTAAGGCACCCCATTCCTGTATATTATTTCCGTTTCTTCAGCTGATTCTGGTGTGGATTCAAGCTTAACAGCCACTGAACTACAGTGGCCTGCTTTTTACTTCACTCCAATTTTCCTTATTATATTAAATCAGAAATGATCCTCTGATAATTGGATGATATACTTCTAATCTCAAGTATTTTAAGAAGTTAGAAAATTTATATTCTTAAGTTGTACACCAATAATTTTCTCATATGTGATATTGTGTGGGATGGGTGAAACTAGAGAATGCATGTATTAACAAACAGAAATTTGTACCCCAAACAATCTGCCAATGCACATAATTCTGAGGGAAGAGGAATGGGGGTTGAGGCTAGAGAAGGAAGTTTGCTGTTTGCCATGACAGATATAAATTATTTTTATACTCTTTGCACAGATAATTTGGTTATAATTTAAAATAAATTATGAAAATAGTACACAATGAAATCACTCATAGTGGTTCATTTAAAGATATTGATTTGTATCTGCAACATTTCTGGGGGGGCACTTCCCCTCACCCTTTGCAAATACAGCCACCCATAAAGGAAATGTGCTCACCCACCTTGGCCCCCTCCCCAGCATCCTGAATGGGTGGAGGCCTCCCTCAGCAAGAGTGGGCACAGACCACGAGGATTATGGATGTGCCTATGTGAAGGCAACATTGCTCTCTTCACATGTATGTTTAGAAGGCCATTAGCACCACAGGAGAAGCTGGACTTCCTGTGGCTTACTCCACAGTGAATACCTGCTAGAATGACTCAATCCAGAGAGGGAATGTCCTTTTTTGGAACTAAACTCTCAGAGCCCCAGTGAAAAACATCATCATAGGTTCTGGATCTGCAAAGAAGGAAAGGGAGAAAGCCCTGCTCAGCACTCACAGCCACAGTTAGAGATGTGAGTCCCTCTATCCGGTCCTCACTGAGGAGTAAGGATCAGGAAGTCTGTCTTCTCCTGTGGTATTAACAGCCCCTTAACCACACATGTGTAGAGAGCAGTGTGGCCTTCACACAGTCACATCTAGGCTCCTTGTTCTCTGTGCTCACTCTTGCTGAGGGTGGCCTCCAGGCATCCAGGCAGATCAGGAGGGTGCCCATGGGAGAGAACAGTTTTCCTTTATGGGTGATTGTATTAGCATAGGGTAAAGGGAAGTGTCCCCCTCCAGTAATGTTGCAGATACAAATCACTATCATCAAGTCAACCACTTTGTATGATTTCATTGTGTACTATTTTCATAATTTCTTTTAAATTATAACCAAATTATCCATGCAAAGAGTATAAAAATAAATTATGTCTCTTATGGCAAACAGTCAAATTCCTTCTCTAGCCTCAAACACATTCCTACTTCCTCAGAATTATCTGCATTGGCAGGTTCTTTTGAGTACAAATTTCTGATCATAAATACATGCATTCTCTAGTTTCATCCATCCCACACCCTATCACAT
>JAKSZT010028619.1:0-13036 GCA_026826555.1 Tolypeutes matacus | reverse complement strand
AACTTCAGGTTAACTTCAGCTACTATGGGGATATTCATTTCCACAATAGCTCTTTCTCTGTACACCTCTGGCTGGATTTGACTGATCAATTTTTCCAACTCATTAGGGAAATCATCTATTTGACTATAATTTATTAATTTTCTAGATCTCTGTTTTGGTCAGTCAGAAGGACTTAGTTCAACTGTTTCTTTCTCATTGAATCCAAACATGTTTGCAATTGTATGGTTCACAATGGATGTGTAAAAGATTTCTTGTTTCTTTGAAAGTGGTGCATAAACCAGTACTTCTTATTTAGGAGGAACTTCAAGAGCAACATCAGATTTCAATATTCTCAGTAAGAAAGGTGTGAGAATTTGGTGCAGCATATGTAATACATTCTGTTCTCTTTTTTTAGCAATAATATCCTCAGCAGTTTTAGAAAGACTAGTGATGTTAAACCAAGATTCAAAGTGTTTCAAGTCATCAAATACATCTTGCAACAAAAGTTTAGCAATGACCAAAGTTCTGATAAATTATTTTGCAAGGGAGTACCAGTCAAAAGAAGTTTGTTATCGGCATTGAACCATTTTAACTCCCTGATAAAATGGCATTTCATCTTATTAATCCCGTGTCTTTCATCTACAATTAAGTATTTCCAATAGCAATTCTGTAGCGCATTTTGGTCTCTCATGGCTATTTCAAATGATGTAACTACCACAGGATGAATCTGCAGTGTCCCTTTCCATTTGTGAATATTCTTTACAAGTTGTCGATGTTCCTGCTGGGTTCCATGATATAACATTGTAGGAATTTCTGGTGTAAATCTTTTGAATTCAGCCATCCAGTTAGAAAGCATAGACAGAGGGACACAGACAAGAAAAGGTCCAGGTACTCCTCTCTGAATCATCAACAAAATTGTAGCAATGCACTGAACTTTCTTTCCCAATCCCATTTCATCTACTAAAATGCCATTAATACCATTTTCCCAAAGCATTCTAAGCCATTTCATGCCTTCTACTTGGTACCATCACAGTACTCTTCTTGTGAAGTGCTTTGGTTGTTGAAAAGGTACTGGCTGTCCATTACACTTTGCTTCTTTCAGTTGTTATTGAAAATGGATTTTTATCTTGATTTTCTCCTCAGATTGATCATTATTTATATACAGAAGTGCTACTGATTTTTGCACATTGATCTTATAATCTGCCACTTTATTGAACTCATTTATAAGCTCTAGAAGCTTTGTTGTAGATTTCTAGGGCTTTTGAGGTATAGGATCATGTCATCTGCAAATAATGAAAGTTTTACTTCTTCCTTTCTTATTTGAATACCTTTTATATCATTTTTTGCCTAAATGCTCAAGCAAGTATTTCTAACACAATACAGGCACAGAAACCTAAGTCTTCAGAGAACTTGGGTAAGACATAAGCTGCTGAGGAATGCTGCATACAAAATGTCCGTAGAATGGAGAAAAATAGAGCAAGACCACAGCAGAATGGTGGCAGCCATATGAGGTAGCCACTCAATCCAGTTACATCAGAGGGATTCCCTAAGCTAATTGACCTACAGGATTGGCCTAATTTTCTGGATTATCCCTGTGAGCTTCCCCATGTCAGAACAACCTATGGAGAATAAATCAGAGGCAGAAATCTTCACAAAGATGGAAAAACAAGGGGGCTTAAATGAACATTTGTAAGACTGAAGTGTCCCAAAAATGTAAAGTGTAAGGAAAACAGGACACTGAGTGAGGGGGAGAATGTAAAGTAATCACAGATACTGTACTGAAAATTCTGCACAAAAGCAAACAGAATCAAACATGATTCTAGGAGTATGAAGAGAGAAAAGGAAGATTTCTCCTTGAGGTAAAATAATTACTAAATATGTAGAATCTTAAAAATAGCACTGGGGAGGCAAGATGAGGTCGGTGTAGGAGGGCACTCACTGACTCACTCTCTGAGGACAGATGATTGGGGACAGCCTCCTGCCCAGGGGGTCTGTGCTGGGGGTGCAAGGAGCGTGAACATGGGTACATTGATCTGGAGGGAGCTGGCTGGTGATGTGGATTGCCTTGGAAAGATATGTGAGTTTTTCCCCTGCCTGTGGTGGTTGATACAGACAGCTGAGCCCCACCCTCAGCGAAAAAGGCTGGTTTGAGCCACGACTTCTGCGGGCAACCCGGTGAGAGGGAGCACTGTCCGAGAGTGGGAGGGTTCTGGCAGAGGGCCGAAAGGGGTTTCATTTCTGTGGATTTGGCTGCCTGGAACCCCATGCAGCTTTGGGGAACAAAATAGCTGGCTTGAAGTAGCACCAGGCTGAGGAGAGTGGCAAATCTGCTGAGGAAGGTTGATTTACCTAGCTGCCCAGGGATAGGCCCCCAACTCCCAGCGACCCAGTGAGAGGGAGCATTCTCTGAGAACGGGAGGGTTCTGACAGAAGGTGGAGAGAAGTTTCCTTTCTGTCGATTTGGATGCCTGGACCCACTCATAGCTTTGGGGAGCAGATAAGCTGGCTTAAAGCAGCACCAGCCTGAGAGGAGAGGTGACTCTGCTGAGGAAGCCTGATTTACCCAACAGCCCGGTGATAATGAGGCTTGGCACTAGAGAAAGCAGAGTCAGCCAATTTTATCATTCTGCACTGACAAGCATCAGAGCTTCAGCTCCCCTGGGGATGCCAGGAAGTAGGAAGTGCTTGATTAGTTTCCACTAGCCTATTAAGGGTCCCCTCAGTGAAAGGGGTGGTCTACAAAAGGATTTATTTTGGGTCCCTTATTTCACCAAAAAAAAAAAAAAGAGAGAGAGAGAGAAGATAGTCACTTTAAAAAATAACAAAAGAATTTTTTAAAACTTAGTTTAATCACTAAAATCTGCCTCAAAACCTGCCGATAGAACCTTGCAGGGCAATTGATTGATGAGCACAAGCAGGCTGAGAGGTTCCACAGGGCCCAAGAAGGAACACTTTTTTTCCTTAGCTTTGTTTGACTGCTTCCTTTTGTGGTTGTTGGTTTTCTCTTTGTTTATTTGTTGTCTGTTGCTCTTCTTTCCTCTTTCATCCACACCTTCTTTTTTCTTTTCTTTTCTTTTTTTTTCATTAGGTGCTGCTAGCTTGTCTCTTCTTTGCTGTACTTCTTCTGTGATTTCCCATTCTCTGTCTATATTGATTTTGTCTCCCAATGCTATCTCTATTCCTTCTTTCATCCTTCTGCCTTCTGCTTTCTGTTGTGGTTCTTACATACCACCTTTTTTCATTAGTCCACAACTTAAGGGTGTCAATTTCTATTCTATCTATTCTGTTTTCTTCTTATTATTTTTATTATTATTATTATTAATTTTTTCCTTTCAGCCCTTTCTGTACTCTTTCTTTCTCTCCTCATCATTCTAGCCTTCTAAATCATTATATATATTTTCCTCTATTTGGTTTCCCAGTCCGTTGTAGGTATTTCACCTTTTTTGTTATTTCTCTACACTGCCTACATGAGTTAAATATTCATTTTACTATGTCTTATATGGCCCTTCTTCTAACTTTTATCAATATTACTGTTATCCTTCTGCCTTTCTCACATCTTTTGATTTCTCTGGCCCTAATCTTTTGCCTTCAAGGGAACATAGAAAGAAGCAAGGAAATAATATAAGAAAACAAAGTCTCAAAGAGAAACTTAACACACACAGAACCACCAGATAAATAAAACTCTAGAGCAGAGGGATAGGCTAATAAACTGAATAAATCCATCAAGATGAAATGATGACTAGAGGGGTACAAAAACTTACAATCCACACTGAGAAACTGGAAGACATGGACAAGTCCAATGAACAAACTGAAACTAGGAAAAGATGCAGAACATTGAACAACTAATCAAAGCTTTCCAAACAAATATCATGGACCAACTTAATGAAGTGAAGGAAGAGATTAAATATATTAAGAAGACAGTGGGAGAACATACTGAAGAAATTATAAACATACATAAATATATAACAGATATGATGGTGATAAATGGAAAAATCCAAGAAACAAAAAAGATGCTGGATTCACATAACAGCAGATTTGAACAGGCACAAGAAAGAATTAGTGATGTGGAAGACAATACATCTGAAATCAAATAGACAGTAGAATAGATAGATAAAAAGATAGAAAAATTCCAGCTGGGCCTTAGGGATTTAAGTGACAACAAAAAACACACAACATACACATTAAAGGCATCCCAGAAGGAGAAGAGAAGGGAAAGGGAACAGAAAGAGTGTTGAAGGAAATAATTGCTGAAAACTTCCCAAGCCTATTCTCTACACATAGCTCTTCTCTCTCTTTTATTTGAACCTATAATTAGCACTATACTTGATAAATATATGTCCCAGAGATTGAAATCTTTGGTCCATCCATGTTCCAGTTGAGCTCTGAATTTCAGGAGTTCGAAAACCTACTCTCCAGCGGTTTCTCAGACTCACCCAGGACAACTATCGACGAGGTAATGATGGCTAATGCCCATCCCAAGGAACAGAGAGTGTCTGCAACTGCAAGCCACATAGTTCCATCTATCTGCCCCGTGAGATTTAAGTACCCTCTCAATTAAAAGCAGAGTGGTCATCACTATCCCCAAATCCTCAAGATTGGGGAAGGAACAATGGAATAAAGTAGACTTATTTTTATTATACTATAGACTTATTATTTTTCTAGCAATGGAAGAACTCTTATCATTGATATATAGGCAGTGGCCATCAGAAATTTTGAGGAATGGGGGCATTTGGAGTTGTCCTGCATGACATTGCAGTGATGGATACAGACCATTGTACATTTTGTCATGGCCTTCAAAATTGTGCTGGATAGAGTGTATACTATAATGAAAACTTTAGTCCATGTTTGGTAGCAATGCTTCATTATATGTTCATCAATTACAACAAATGTACCACACTAACGACTAATGTGGGAAATTGTGGGAGAGGGAAGATAATAGGGCAAATAGGAATCCATTATATCTTTTTAATGTAACATTTATGTAATCTGAAGCTTCTTTAGAAATAAAAAGTTAATGCTTTTGTGCTTCAAATGACTGTCAAGAAAGTCATAAGGAAGCCTACTCAATGGGAGATAATATTTGGAAATTAAATATCCTATATTGTTTTTATTTTTAGGATTTATTTATTTATTTACTTTTTATCCATTTTAAACCCCCTCCCCATTTTTGCCATTTTTTTGTGTGTGTCCATTCATTGGGTAATTCTCTGTGTCTGTATCATGCCCTCTCCTCTCATCCTTCTTCTCCTGTCTTCACTGGGATTCAATCCTGGGAATATTCAGTGTGGGAGAGAGGCATCTGTCTTCAGCACCACCTCAGTTCCTGGTTTTATGGAACATCTTGTCTTGGCTCTCCCCTGGGTCTCTCTCCTATTACATCATCATCTTGCTGTGTTGTTCAGAGGGGCCTGGGAACTCAAACTTCATGGGGCCTGATGGCTCACCTGCTCATGGGGCCTGGGGGCTCACCTGGTCATGTGGGCAGATGGCTCACCCACTTGTGGGGCAAGATGGCTCACTCACTCGTGGGGCCTGGGGGCTCACCTGGTCATGGGGCCAGATGGCTCACCCACTTGTGGGACTAGATGGCTCGCCCACTTGTGGGGCCTGGGGGCTCACCTGTTCATGGGTCCTGATAGTGCACCTGCATACCTTCTATATTTTTCTTTACTTTACCAGGAGGTCCCGGGGATTGAACTCAGGTCCCTCCATATGAGAAATGGATGCCCAACAATTTGAGCAACATCTGCACCCCTATATTGGTTTTTAAAGAAAGTTATATAAAGAGATCATATACAACTCAATGATTAAAAGACAAGTAATCCATAATGTGGGAAAATGTGGGAGGTGTGGGGAGTGGGGCTTATGGTAATCCCCCATATATTCTCTATAACCTTTATGTAATTAAAGTGGCTTTAAAAAAATATTCAAAAGTGGAAAAAAAGTATCCTAGGAACTGAACACATATCTTTATTACATGCTCATATGTGGCTTCATGGGAGGCTAGGAAATCTAGTCTTCTATGCAGTCTTTGGTTTGGACAGCCATGCACCCAATTGGGGATTGTATTACAGAAAAAGAATGCAAGAACAGACACTGGGGGACAATTTCAGTGTTTTCCACAAATGATCCTTTTTGTGAGATGTATGTTCACTTTTTACCCACATATTGAAGTTAAATACTCCGGAGAAGAAAATATAATACAGAACTCATTGTACAATATCTGAGGCTTTTTAAATGTATATCTGAATCAGTTTAGTAATTGCAAACATGTCCTATACAAAATTCATGAAAAAAAAATTATTTTGAAGAATTAAAAAAAAAAAAAAAAAAAGTCAAGCAACCGAAATTAAAATGGGCAAAAGAACTGATTAGACATTTTTTCAAATAAGAAATATAAATACAAAAAAGCACATGGAAAATATTCAACATTACCAGGTATTAGGGAAATGCAGATGATAACTATACTGAGTTATCATTTCATAACTTATAGAATACCATTATTAAAATATTGTTAGAAGGAAAGTTTAAAACTGTAACATGGGACTGTATCAGGTAGTAAAACCTCATGTAAAACATGAACATGGGTGCAATTGCATATATAAGACAGTTTTTACAAAATATAAATAAAAATATCCTGGAAAGAGGGAAATAGAATAATAGCAGTGTAAGTCAGGTGTGGCATAGGGAGATTGAGAATTGATGTGTTTATTTTTTATTGAAAGTGCTCTGGGAGTTTTGAGGTGGTGAATATACAAACATGTGGTTACACCAAATACCATTGATTGCATACTTTGGATGGATTTATGTTTTATTATTATGTATCAATAAAATTGAAAATAAATAAAAAAATATTGAAGTATTTACAGTATCAAGTTTTAATGAAAGTATAAGGAAAAAGTAACATGTATTTCCAGTGGGAATGAATATTATTATAAACATTTTGAAATGTGTCAACTATTTTGTATTAAAGTTTGAACAAAACTATCAAAAAAAAAAAGGAACTTACTAATGCTGAAGAGGATGTGGAGATATAGGACCACTCCTTCATTGTTGGTGGGAATGTAGAATGGTGCAGCCTCTGTGGAAAACAGTGTGATGCTTCCTGAGGAAGCTAAACATAGAACTGCCTTATGATCCAGCAATCCCAATACTAGTAATATATTCAGAAGAACTGAAAGGATAGGCTATAACAGACATTTGCACACCAATGTTCATAACATCATTATTCACAATTGTTAAAAGACGGAAATAATCTAAGTGCCCTGTATTATTCAGCCAAAGGGGTGCTGATGCAAAGAACCAGAAATCTGTTGACATTTATAAAGTTTACTTATTTGCAGTAAAACTGTAGTTACAAGGCCCTGAAAAGTCCAATTAAAGGTTGTTTTCTCACCAAAGTCAGTTGCCACGTGTTGAAGCCAGATGGTCATTGATCTTTGTGGTCTCTCCTTATTTAGCTTCCACTTTCTCTTAAGGCCCTGTGGGCCAATCTTCTTCCCAATCTCAGTTGTAGGCTGGCATAAGGTTTGTCTCTCAGGGCTTCCTATATTACTCTCTACACTCTTCCCAAGGTCATCTGCAATCTATCAGTGTCACTCTTCCAGGGTCTTCTTGAGTGAGTGTCCATTTATCTTGGCCCACCAACTGAAAAAAGACAAAACCTGAATTATACCTTATTGACATAGTCTAATCAGGAACACTAAATTGATTTTATCAATTACATTTAATCAAAGCCTTCTCACTGAATTTAATACAAGGGGTATCAAACCCAGAAGAATAGACTAGACTATAAACATAATACTCTTTTTGAGATTCACAATCTCAAACTGCCATATGCCCATCAACCAATGAATAGATAAACAAAATGTGTGTGTGTGTGTGTGTGTATGATGGAATACTATAGGTGTGTGTGTGTGTATATATATATATATATATATATATATATGATGAAATATTTTTCAGCTGTTAGAAGAAATGAACTGGGGAAACACATGACAAAATGGATGAACCTTGAGGATATTATGTTGAGTGAAATAAGCCAGACACAAAAAGGACAAATATTGTGTGGTTTCACTGATGGGAACTAAATATAATAAATAAACTTAACTAATTAGAATAAGTTAAACTATAGAGCCCAGGTTAGTAGGAGAAAGAATGTGTGTTGAAAGAGTAACTGATACTGAATTTATGTAGAATGTTTAATACACAGATTGTGGAGTTCTGGGGAAATAGCACTGAAATAGGTAGATAGAATCTGACCCTTCCATAAAAAAAAATCAGAGAGAAGGCAGAAATCTATCTGAAGGAGTTGCTTTGGATATATATAGAATGAAAGGGAAGGTGCTCTGAGTCATCTAGGAGGGTACTGGAATGATAAAGAAGCCAAAGGAAAATCCTGAGTTGCTCGCTCCTGTAGCTGGAAAACATATACATTGCCCTCAGGGCAAATAGCCTAGGTGTGACCACTGGCTCATTGCTCCAGAGTGTGAGGGGGCATTCCATGGGATGAAGAGGGGTTTGGGAGGGTGGAGAGTGGTTTCTTTGCCATGAGTTTGGTCAGCTAATGTCCCTTTGAAACTTGGAAGGGACCTTGACCAGATGGGGAGAGGGGAGGGAGGATCTCCTCAGGTAGGCTGTCATGCCCAGCCACCTGGTTAGAGAGAGGAATTAGATAAGAAAGGGGGTGGGGACAGATAGGTGACTAATCAGAGGACTCTGGCAAACTGCTAGGAATCTAACCTTCCAGAGGGAAAGGGCATGGATAATTTTCCAAAAGGTTAACTGACCTAAAGAGACAGTTTTGCTCAGTGGAGGAATTCCTGCCTTGTATATATGAGGTCCCTGATTTGATTCCCAGCTCTTTTTAGAGAAGTGATGAACTGGGTTATCAGGCATCCAGCTGATACATTATGACGGAAAATACAGATGTTCTTTTTGTATTAGCTTTTCTTGGATCTCTATTTAAAAAAAGGGTGGGGGATCCTTTTAAATTTCTGTATTTTACTTGATAAAACCGAATTCAAACGTGCAGAGGGCAGGATGCAGGGTGATTGATTGATGAATACCAGCAGTCTGAGAAGCTCCTTAGGGGCCTAAGAGGGAAGGTTGTGTTTCCTTGTTTTTTGTTTTTTTCTTTCTTTGTTTTTTTTGTTAGTTGCTGCTATCTTGTTGTTTGTTTGTTGTGTTACCACTTTCCTTGTTTCTTTTTTTTTTTCTTTTACTGATTTTTTCTATCTATGTTATTTGTTTTTATTGCTTCATTTTTTTCTATCTTCTGTTTTCTGTAGTTGTTCTTTCATTCCACCTCTTTTTATTTGGTCTTTGATTTTTCTTGTTTTTCTTTCTTTTTATTTTTTCTCTGTTCTCTTTCCTTTTTATTTTTTCCTTTTTCTTTTATCTTTTCCTCTCCTCGTCATTCTGGCCTTTTAATTCATTCTATATATTTTTCTTTATTTTGATTCTCATTTAATTGTTTCTATTCCACGTTTTTATTCTTATGCCTCTGTACTTCTTACTTGTGTCAACTATTCATTTTCCTAGGTCTTGTATGGTTCCTCTTCAACCTTTCAAAATTGTTATTACTATTATTCTTTCTCACTTCTTATTTCTTTCCTTTTCTCTGGTCCTAATTTTTTCCAAGGAAACATAAACAATAGTAAGGAAAAAGAATAAGAGGAACAAAGTGACAAATTGAAGTCTTAACACACACATAAAAACAACACAAAATAAAACCCTTGAGTTGAAAGGAAAGAAAATCAACTAAATAAACCCCTCAAGTTATATAAATGCTTAGACACCAACAAAAAATTACAAGCCATACTAAGAAACAGGAAAACATGGCCCAGTCCAACAACAAACTGAAAAACAGGATGAGATGCAGTAAATGGAACAACTGTTCAGAGATGTCCAAACAAATATCGTAGAGGAGTTCCCAGAAAATAGTGTCATTGTACATTGGCACAGCACAGCTCTTTCACAAAAAAAGTCAGAGAAGGGACAAAATACTACCCAAGTGAGCCGTTTTGGGAATCCACAGAGCAGGAGTCTTCAGGGCATCAATCTGAAGGGAGCAGTACAAAGAGATAAAGAGCTCAAAGGAAACCAAAACATGGACAAAAGCAAGGATATAGAATAAGTGGAACCACTTATCAAAACTTAACCTTACCATAACAAAAGAAACAATAAAACATAACCCTACAGTAGAAAGAGAAGCTAAACAACCAAATAAGTCCATAAAGATAAACACATGCACAGACACCAACAAAAAATTACTAGCCATACTGAGAAAGAGAAAGACACAGCCCAGTCTATAGAGCAAACTACAAAAACAGGAGGAGATGCAGAATGTAGAAAAACTAATCAAGGATGTCAAAACAAATATCATGAATCAACTTAGTGAGGTGAAGGAAGAGATAAAGGATATTAAGAAGACACTGGGGGAACATACTGAAAAAAATGTAAACATACATTAAAAGAGAATGGACCTGATGGTGATGAATGGTACAATGCAAGGAATCGAACAAATAGCATGAATCAATTTAATGAAGTGAAAGAAAATGTTTAGGATATTAAGAAGACACTGGGAGAACATACCAAAGAAATTGTAAGCATACATAAAAGATAACAGATATGATAGCAATGAAAGACATAATGCAAGAAATAAAAAATACACTGAAGCACATAATAGGAGATTTGAAGAGGCAGAGGAAAGAGTCAATGATGTAGAAGACATTACAACTGAAATCAGACAGATAGTGGAACAGATAGATAAAAAGATAGAAAAGATCCATTAGGAACTGAGGGATTTGAATGATAACATGAGGCACACCAACATACACATTACAGGCATCCCAGAGGGAGAATAGAAGGGAAAGAGAACAGAAGGACAGTTGAAAGAAATGATGGCTGAAAGTTTCTGAACCTTATTGAAGGACATGGACATACAAGTTCAGGAAGTGCAGCACACCCCAGACATAAATACTCAAAGATCTGCTCCAAGACATATACTTCTCAAATTGTCTCATGCTCAAGACAAAGAGAAAATACTGAAAACAGCAAGAAAAAAGAGATCCACCACATACAAGGGAAGCTAGATAAAATTAAGTGCTGATTTCTCATCTGAAACCATGGAGGCAAGAAGGCAGTTTATGACATAGTTAAGGTGCAAACAAACAAACAAACAAACAAACAACAAACCTTCCAGCCAAGAATGCTCTATCCAGCAATGCTGGCATTAAAAAGTGAGGGATAGTTCAAAATATTCACAGATAAATAGAAATTAAGGGTTTGTCAATAATAAACCTGTACTTCAGGAAATACTAAAAGGAGTTCTGCAGGTTGAAAGGAAAAAAAACAGGATAAAGAGATTTGGAGGAGATTTTAGCAACAACTAAATGGTGAAAAGATGAATAAAAACAAAATATGGTGCACATAAACCTAAAGAAAATGTGACTAATGTACATAATTCCTTGGTAGTAATATCATTGAATTTTAATGGTTAAACTCTTTAGTAAAGAGACACAGATTGGCAGAATGGATAAGGAAATATGACCCATCTATATCCTGACTATAAGAAAACCACATTAGATACAGGGATGCAAGGAGGCTGAAAGTGAATGGGTGGAAAATAATTTTACATGCAAACAATAATAAAAAAAAGGCAGGAGTAGCTGTACTAATATCAGACAAAACATACTTTAAATGTAAAACTTGTGTAAGACACAAAGAAGGGCATGATATATTAATGAAAGGGGTATACTATCAAGAAGGAAGAATAAGCATAAACATTTATGCACTAAACCAGGGCACCTCAAAATACATGATGCAAACATTGGAAAAACTAAGTGGAGAAATAGATGCTTATTATCTACTTCTACACCATTATTACCATTCGACAGAACATCCCAATAAAGGATCAATAAAGAAACAGAGACCTTGAATAATACATTATAGGTTCTGAATCTGATAGACATATACAGAATATTACACCCAAATACAGTGGGCTATACATTCTTCTCGAGTGCACATGGATCATTCTCCAGGATAGAACACATGCTAAGCCACAGAATAACTGCAAATGAATTTAGAAAGATTGAAATTATACAAAATAATTTATCTGATCATAATGGAATGAAGCTGGAAATTAGTAAGGGTCAGAGAACCAGATTAGGTATGAAGATATGGAAGTGAATCAATATATTCTTAGACAACAGTGTGTCAAGGAGGAACTTACAAAAGAAATCAGTAACTACCTTGAAACAAATGAAAATGACAACACAATGTAGCAAAACCTATGGGATTCAGCCAAAGCTGTAATAAGAAGGAAATTCATAGCCATAAATGCCTATCTCAAAAAAGAAGAAAGTGCTAAAATCAGAGACCTAAGTGCACACCTGGCGGAATTAAAAAAAGAATAATGAACTAACCCTAAAACAAGTAGAAAGAAGAAAATAAAAAAAAATAGTAGAGTAGAGCTAAATGAAATTGAAAATAAGAAAGCACTAGAAAAAGTAAACAAAACCAAAAGCTGGTTTTTTGAGAAAATGAATAAAATTGACAAACCATTTGCTAGACTAATAAAGAAAAAAAGATAGAAGATGCAAATACATAAAATAAGAAACGAGGCAGGAGATATAATTACTGTCCTCAGAGAAATAGAGGGCATCATATCAGGATATTTTGAAAAATTGTATGCCAAAAATATGTATAATTTAGTGGAAATGGACAAATTTCTAAAAACACACAAACAGCCTACATTGAGTAAAGAAGAAATTGATGAACTCAACAGACTGATCACAAGTACTGAGATACAATTATTCTTCATAAATCTCCTGATTAAGGAAGCCCAGGACCAGGCTTCTTCACATGTGAATTCTACCAAATATTCCAGAAAGTACTAACACAAATCCTATTTAAACTCTTCCAAAAAATAGAAGTGAAGGGAACATTGCCTAACTCATTCTATGATGCCAACATCATGCTAATACCAAAGCCAAAGATGCCACAAAAAATGAAAACTATAGACGAATCTCTCTAGTGAAACTAGATGCTAAAA
>JAKSZT010028618.1:0-17498 GCA_026826555.1 Tolypeutes matacus | reverse complement strand
TGAGGAGGTCCCATTTATCTACTTTTTCTTTTGTTGCACGTGCTTTGGGTGTGAGGTCCAAGAAACCACCACCTACTACAAGGTCTTAAAGATGTTTGCCTACATTTTCTTCTAGAAGTTTTATGGTCCTGGCTTTTATATTTAGATCTTTGATCCATTTTGAGTTGATTCTTGTGTAGGGGGTGAGATAGGGGTCCTCTTTCATTCTTTTGGTTATAGATATCCAGTTCTCCCAACACTGTTGGGAGACTGTTTGTTGAAGAGACTGTTTTTTCCCATCAGCGTGGGCTTGGTAGGTTTGTCAAAAACCAGTTGACTGTATAGGTGAGGGTTTATTTCTGGATTCTCAATTCTATTCCACTGATCGATATGTCTATCTTTATGCCAGTACCATGCTGTTTTGACCACTGTAGCTTTGTAATATGTTTCAAGGTCAGGCAGTGAAATTCCTCCCACATTGCTCTTCTTTTTTAGAATACTTTTGGCTATTCGGGTACACTTACCCTTCCAGATGAATTTGATAATTGCCTTCTCTAATTCTGTAAAGTAAGCTGTTGGGATTTTGATTGGTATTGCATTGAATCTATAAGTCAGTCTGGGCAAGATTGACATCTTCACGATATTTATTCTTCCAATCCATGAATATGGAATGTCTTTCCATTTGTTTACGTCTTTTTAAATTTCTTTTAGCATTGTTTTGTGGTTTTCTGCATAGGTCCTGTACTTCCTTGGTTAAATTAACTCCTAGGTATTTGAGTCTTTTTGTTGCTATTGAAAATGGAATTTTCCTCCTGATTTCCTCCTCAGATTGTTCAGTACTAGTGTACAAAAACATTACTGATTTTTGCGTGTTGATCTTATATCCTGCCCCTTTGCTGAACTCATTTATTAGTTCAAGTAGCTTTGTTGTGGATACTTCAGGATTTTCTAAATACAGGATCATGTCATCCGCAAACAGTGAGAGTTTTACTTCCTCTTTTCCTATTTGGATGCCTTTAATTTTTTTGTCTTGTCTAATTGCCCTAGCTAGAACTTCTTGTACAATATTGAATAACAATAGTGACAGTGGGCATCCTTGTCTTGTTCCTGATCTTAGGGGGAAAGCTTTCAACCTTTCCCCATTGAGTATGATGTTGACTGTGGGTTTTTCATATATGCCTTTTATCATATTGAGGAATTTTCCTTTTATTCCTATCTTTTGAAGTATTTTTTATCAAAAAAGGATGTTGGATTTTGTCGAATGCCTTTTCTGCATCTATTGAGATGATAATGTGGTTTTTTTCCTTCAATTTGTTAATGTGGTTATTACATTGATTGATTTTCTTATGCTGAACCAGCCTTGCATGCCAGGAATAAATCCCACTTGGTCGTGATATATAAGTCTTTTGATATGCTGTTGGATTCTATTTGCAAGTATTTTGTTGAGAATTTTTGCATCTATGTTCATGAGAGAGATTGGTCTGTAATTTTCTTTTCTTGTGGAATCTTTATCTGGTTTTGGTATTAGGGTGATGTTGGCTTCATAAAATGTGTTGGGTAATTTTCCCTCCTTTTCAATTTTTTGGAAGAGTTTAAACAAGAGTGGTATTAATTGTTTTAGAAATGCTTGGTAGAATTCACCTGTGAAGCCATCTGGTCCTGGACTTTTCTTTGCTGGGAGATTTTTGATGACAGATTCAATCTCCTTAATTGTGATTCGTTTGTTAAGTTCTTGTATTTCTTGTTGTGTCAGTGTAGGTTGGTTATGAGTTTCTAGAAATTTGTCCATTTCATCCAGGTTGTCTAGTTTGTTGGCATATAGTTTCTCATAATATCCTCTTATGATTCTTTTTATTTCTGTGAGGTCATTTGTAATTTCCCCCCTTTCATTTCTGATTGTATTTATTTGCATCTTCTCTCTTATTTTCTTTGTTAGTCTAGAGAGGGGTTTGTCAAGCTATTATTTCCTCAAATACTCTTTCTGCCTCTTTTCCTTTCTCTTCTCCTTCTGGAACTCCCATGACACGTATGTTCTTGCGTTTTGTGTTGTCATTCAACTCTCTGAGCCCCTGCTCAATTTTTTCCATTCTTTTCTCTCTCTGTTCTTTTCTCTCTTCAATTTTAGCTGCTCTGTCTTCAGTATCACTTATTCTTTCTTCTGTCATTTCGAGTCTGCTGTTGTATGCTTCAAATGTATTTTTTTATTATTATTTATTTATTTATTTATTTTTTAATTTTACCGCGAGGTCCTAGGGTTCAAACCCAGGTCCCTCCATATGGGAGACGGACACCCAACCAGTTGAGCCATATCCACCCCCTCAAATGTATTTTTGACTTCACCTATTGTGTCTTTCATTCCCATGAACTCTTGTTACTTTTCTGTTCAGGATTTCAAATTCTTCTTTGCATTCGCTCAATATCTTCTTGATGTCATTGATCTCTTTAACTATATTCTCTTTTATCTCATTAATTTGATTTTGGAAATTTGTGCTCATCTCACTGATTAGTTCTCTCAAATTCTGCATCTCTTCTGGGACTTTGCTGTATTCCTTTTCTTGGGCCATGTCTTCTATTTTCTTAGTATGGCTCGTAATCTTTTGCTGGTGCTTAAGCATCTGGTTAGTTTGTATCTTACTTAGATGCTCTATCTCTTTCTCTTTTACGGAGTTTTAGTGGCAGGAGGCTGTGAGTTACCACAGCTCTTTGATTTTTGGCTCAACCTTGATTGTTAGGATTGTTCTGCTGGTTGCTCAAAACTGGGCACTGGACCCAGTAACTGGTTGTAGAGTTGTTTCCTAGGGCCTTGGGCAGGGAGGCTATAGAGGCCAGGAAAAGCCTCTCTTATTAATTTTCTTATGTGCACTTCCTTGGCTTGCCAGGAGATGGCGCTTACTGGCAGCTCTCAATTCAATGCCTGGTCTGAGCATATTTATTGTGACACAGGCCAGATCAATGTGATAGAGCTTCCTGTCTGGGGGCTAAGAGCCCTGTGATTCAAACTTTCTGACAGTTCTCCAGACTTCTCTCGTAGCACCCCCCCCTTTTCCCAGCTAGGAAATATTTCCACTGCCTTCTGAATTCTCAACAATCAGTCCCTGTTAGTAGAGGAGGAGATTGGGAGGTTTGTATATCTTTAGCCCCTTGCAGGCGCCAAGGCAAACAATGGTGCAGCCCCACCCAGCCTGGAAGGGCTCTTGGACAGGGCAGACCAAACCTGGGAGTCAAAAGCAGGGTCAGCCCCAGGCTCTCTCTCCCCTCTCCCATGGAGTCCTCAACAATTAGTCCAGGCTAGAAGAGAGGGAGGTTGGGAGGGTCAGATTTCTCCAGTCCATTCTAGGCTCCCAGGGCAAACCGCCATGTGGAAGGGTCCGTGGGGCTCCGCAGCCCAAATTTCAGGTCAGAACCTGAGTCAGCCTAAGGCTGTGTCCCTCTCTCTCCCCTTTCCGGGAGTGGCAGATCCCTGAAGCCCCCTTTGTCTGTGGTCACAGGCCAGAGGCCTGAGAATTCTGAAGAGTGTGGGGGAGGGTGCCGGCAGCAGCAGAAGCTGCTACTTGCAATTCACGGTTCTGTTGTCGCGATTTCCTTCTTCTGTCCCTCTCTCCTCTGGGTGGTGTGCAGCCTTCACCTGCTGTCCTAAACCCTAGAAGATCTTTTTCGGGGCTGTTTCCGCTTGTCCTCTAGCTATTTTTCTGGAGAAGAGATTCCCGTGTCTTACTAGTCCGCCATCTTCCCGGAAGTGTCAGAAACTCCTGATGCTTTTCTTACCAGTAGAATTCCCAGCACATCCCTTGGTAAGCTCTCCACATGGCTTCCCTAGAGTTGGCTTCCATTTTACCCATCTGCAAAATGAGAAGAGTGTGGAATTTGTGGACGCAGCTGCCATTTTACAGTAATGACCTGGCTTTCTTTGCAGACAACCTATAGTCTGCACCTCCCCAGGCCTCCTGAAGGCCTTCTCCCTGGGACTGGGAAACGAGGGGATGGGAGTGGTCCCCCTGAAACTTTCTCTGAACTCTAAATTTGAATGAATTCAAAAGGAATCAGTACAAACACTTCCTAGCAGGTGCATTGAGGGTTCTGACTGCTGAAAACAGAAGGGGAAAAAAAAAGAAAGAGAGAGATTAATGAGCCAAGGATGCTGGAGGATTCACTGCCAACAGACATAAGCTACCTGCTCCCATTTAGTATCTCTGAATCTTCCTTAAGTCTGAGTTTTACTATTTGACTTCTTCTATCCCTTTAAACAAAAGGCTGCACATAAAATAAAACCTACTGAATCTTAGCTGAGGCTCTGGGCTGATGTTTTCTATGAGCTATTCCAGAATATTTTTATAAGTTTATTTACAAGATGGGACTCTTTATATTACATTTATCAGGCATATGAAATTTTTGTTTTTGTCTCAGGAAGATAAGAGAAGGCATTTACAAGATGTCAGCCCTCACCTCACAAGGTCAAAGCTGAAAGTCTCGTGTAGAAAAACATCAGCTCCAGAATGCAAATATGCTGTGTTGCTAAGTCTGGCTTGTGACTGTGCAATTCATTTGGTTTCAGCAACCTTGAGAGATCAAGATTATGGATTAGAGTTCCTTGAAATTCCATTAGCTTTGCTCTGTTCCATGGCTTCATATGACAGTCCTAGTTCCACCCAGCTGTCTTGCATGTGTGTGTTATCTGCTACTAGAAGCATATGCTCTGAACTGAAGCTTGGTGCTGGCTTCTTGTTACCTGTGAATGGATGTCTTCTCCATCTTGGGCCCTACCAGTGCTGACCAATTTCCTGAATCAGCCTGAGAGGCCAAATCTTTTAGCGCAATATCTTTTCTGCCTGGCTAAACCCTGGCTGTCAGATGGTAGCCCCAGCTCCATGGCTTTCCAATCATTCTGCTGAGCAGCTTTGCTCTCAGGCCCTCAACTTTTAACCAACCTTGTTTGCCCCACTTTGAATAAGCTGTCACGAGCCAAACCTTCCTCAGTTACAACCACAGAACCTCCTGGAATGTTACACACCGTTTGGAAGAGGTCAAGCAATTTTAACTTAAATAAGTCAAAAAATTGTTAGGGCATTGTAAGAAAGGAGAGAAGGTTAGCACTCCCCTTGACAAGAATGGAAAAGGCACTCGGGCCTGTACTACACGCATACAGCGAAGGCATTGCCCTACTTCTTGGCAGCTAACCAAATTTTTAAAATAGCAATATGCAATAAAGAGACATTCATTGGGTTTGGACTTTCCCTCTCTGAAATTCATTGAAATAATGTGAGTGAAAATACCTAAAAAATTTTTTTAGAAAAGAAAATTAGTGAGAAGGAACATGCCCTGCTAGATATTAAAACATACCATTAAGCAGAATAAATAAGCACCATCATACAACTATAAGAATAGACAGACCTATCAAGAAAAAATAACCTAGGTATCGACCTTGATATTTAGAAGAAATTGATCAATAATAAAGGAAGAAATACAAATCAGTAAGAAAGGAAAGGTATGGTTTAGACAGTGGTTGGAACTGGGAAATTTTGTTATTTTAGAAAAATTAATTAACTTAGATTTCCTCCCACAGCATTTAACAAAATAATTTTCAAATGGATGAGATGTACGAGAGAGGTATATTTACAAAATGAAGAAATTATAGAAGTAGTTTTTCTCATAGCTGGATGGCAGAGGACTTTCTAAACATAAAATCAATGGGCAAAGAGCAAATATATTTGGCTAAATAAAAATTAAAAACATTATATATAAATAAAATCAACATTCATATTCAAAGACAAACTGTGAAAAAAAAATGGTTACTAAGGAGGGATTCTGAGAACATAGCAGTAACAGTGACATAGTTTGTATTTTTTTAATCTCCCAGAATTCCCACATGAAAACAGAGCAATTAGATAGCAAAAATTAAAAACCTGTGGATGGTGGGAAGTGGCTGTGACTCAATTGGTTGGGCTCCCATTTACCATATTTGAGGCCCTGGGTTCGATTCCTGGGGCCTCCTGGTGAAGGCAAGCCGGACCGCGCAGCGCAGTCAGCTGGTGCAGCAAGATGACACAACAAAGGGAGACAAGCAGACACAGAAAAAAGCAAATGGACACAGCAAGCACAAGCAGCAAGGGGAGGGGATAAATAAAGAAATAATAAATCTTAAAAAAAAAAAAAAAAAAAAACCTATGGATGACATTTACAACAAGGTTAAGCAACAAGGTATTCCCCATGAGCCCCCAAATCCAAGCAGTTGGGGCAAACCACCAATAGCTTCAAGATCTGCATCTCTGCCAGAGGATGCTGAGGGAAGTAAGGGGAATTCTGACTAATCTGAGAATAGGACAACCCCAAAATAGACAAATGGCAAGCCCAGCAGGCAAGGCTGAGAGCAGCAGTTGAGCCTAGGAGGGTGTGGCAGTTTGATATTGTTAATGAATTCCAGAAATAGATATTGGATTATGTTTATAAACTGGTCTGTTCCTCTGGGCATATTATATTGTATTGGATTTAGAGGTTTCACTATCACTTGATTAAATTATGATTAGTGCTTTGACTGGGCCACGTCAGTCCCTTGGTGGGCAGGGACTCACAGGGAAAACCCCACAGCAGAGGAATTAGTTAAGTTTTAATGCTGGAGCCCCAGGAAGTAACATGCAGGAGAGGAGCACAGAGGAATAGAGACAGCCCCGTAGACACGGCAGAGGCCCCAGGAAGAGAGAGCCTGATAGTCTACAGCTGACTGTGTGGATAAACCAGAGCAGCTGAGCCTGGAGAGGAACAAGCCCTGGAGGGGGACAAGGCTTATCCCAGCCTACAGATGATATTGAAAGAAGCTGGAACCATGGAGCTTAAAGAGGAAGAGGGAGGCTGGACCCTTGCAGATGTCGGCAGCCATCTTGCTCCAACGAGTAGCAACAGACTTTGGTGGGGGAAGTAACTTATACTTTATGGCCTGGTAACTGTAAGCTTCTACCCCAAATAAACACCCTTTATAAAAGCCAACAGATTTCTGGTATTTTGCATCAGCACCCTTTGGCTGACTGATACAGAGGGATTTTGCCCAATCCAATAGTAGCCTGTGCTTTGTGGTGAGGTCTGAAGGGACTGGAGCAATCTATTCCCTGCTACCTCTTAAAACTTGCCAGTCAGGGTTCGCCTCCAGGAGAGTTCTCAGTGATTATCTAGGCTATGGTAGTATTTATACTGTTATTCAGGTGTCTTTGTGTGTGTAAGATGGGATAAAGCAAGCGCGTAATTACAGGATTCTCTATCATCTCCTGAACTCTTGAGAACCAGGTTTGGGGCACGAAAGAAAGGAGATAGAGATGAGGCTAGGTAAAAATCTAATAGTACTGAAATTGAATTGGAAGTATCAGCATGAACTTGTGAGATACATGTGTGTGTGTTCAGTTCTGGTATAAAATGACATAGGTTTCTAGAAATCACTGCAATATGCAAAATCACAATAAAAAACACTGGGCATGTGGGGAAAATGAGGATAAGGGCACAACACTCAAAAAATCAGTCAGTGTCACATTATAAAAGACAAATCTAATAAAAATGGTAGTACAGAATGGTTAAGAAGTTTTAAAATACTATAATAAATATGTTGCTTTACCTTGAAAAAGGTCTGAAGTTTGCTTGTTGGAGTGGACATTGAAAGAATTGCAGTTTGTGTGTTATTGTCAAGTGGTGGAAGCAGGGGCTCATCTGAAATTGGACAGAAATTTGTAATACCAGCTGCAGATGGGTGTGGCTTCTTGTCCTCTGTCGGCATTGGCGCCAAACCTCACAGTTAAGCGAGCTTTTGTATCCTTATATCCTGGGTCATGTTTGTCTGCCTTGGAGATGCAGACCCTTTGAGGCATGCATTTATAATAGGTACTTGTTTCATCAAAATAGAAAATTGGATCCAATGTATAGGCTTTTTCTTCAGTTAACTTCTGTATCACCATCGGAAAGCCTTGTGGTGCTTTTTCATCTGCACTTGCAGCTTTGCCTGACAGCTAGAAGCTTTGGGAAATTGTAGCCATGCTTGAACTCACTAAACCAGGCACTACTAGCATTATGAGGAGCCACTTCTGCAGGATTTGGAGATTTCTATTCAAGGTCTTTGTATATAGATTGTATTTTGTCTTTGATTGTGAAAAAGGTTAGGCCAGATTTTTTTTTTCTCTTTGTTTTTCTGCATAGCTTGGTTCATTAGGGTGCAGTTTTCTGTGCTCTCCTAGTATTTCTCCTGGATAAAATTGCCCATATGGGGGCATTTTGGGGACACTGGAATTGTCCTGCATGACATTGCAATGACGGATCAGGCCATTACACATTTTGTCAAAGCCTATAAAATTGTGCCGGGCAAAGTGTAAGCTATAATGTAAGCTACAGTCCATGGTTAGTAGCAATGATTCAATATGTGTTTATCAAAATGTACCACACTAATGAAAGATGTTGATAATGTGGGAAAGTGTGTGTGGGTGTGGGGTGGAGTATATGGGAATCCCCTATATTTTTTATCTAAAGCTTCTTTAAAAAAATAATAATTTTTAAAAATTGTCCATAGTCAAATGTGAAATTGTGTTATGCTCCAATTGTTCCCTAATATACCAATCATGTTTAAGCAAATTTGCATTTTCAAAATTAGCAGAATAGCAGAACTGACTGTAGATAGATAGACAGGTTGACAGACAGGTTGACAGACAGGTAGACAGGTAGATATTTTTTCCCTAGTTCCTTAGCTCTGTCCACTGGAAGGCCTAAAAACAAAGACTAACACCATAGTAAAGTAGCAATGAGCATCCCTTGTACCAGAATGAGGTCTTGAAATACCATGTCCCACTAAAAGAAATCAGGGATTCTTGGAGAAATGGTCTGGGGCAGGAAATGTACTAGATGAGCTTGGAGCATCTTGTTATTCCAGATAGCAAAGAAGATAACAAAGATTACAAGGGAGAGGACAGGCTGAAACAGCCTGGAAAAAGATCTAGGGTTTAGGACATCAGGCGAAGGCTGGACACCACCCAGAGTAGAGAGGAACACAGGAGGAGAATCATTACGACAGAACAGTGAGTTGAAACCAGTGGCTGCCGGCACCCTCCCCCACACTAAAGACACTTTAGAATATTCAGGCCTCTGGGCCTGCGGCTACAATGGGGGGCTCCAGGGACCCACCACTCCAGGAAAGGGGAGAGAGAGGGACTCAGCCTAAGACAGACTCAGCTTCTGAACCACAAATTTGTCAGCTGTGTCCCACCAGTCCTTCCAAGCTGGGTGGGACCACGCTGTGGCTTGCCCTGGGAGAGGGCACAGGACTGGAGAGATCTGACCCTCTCAATCTCTCTGTCTTCTAGCTGGGACTGATTGTTGAGGACGCATCTCCCCAGGAAAGGGCAGAGAGAGGGACACAGCCTAAGACTGACTCAGCTCTTGACCCACAAATTTGGTCTGCTGTGTCCCATGAACCCTTCCAGGCTGGGTGGGGCTGCGCCATTGTTTGCCTTGGGAGCCAGAAAGGGTCTAAAGCTATATGACCCTCCCAATCTCCTTCTCTACTAACCAGGACTAATTGTTGGGGACTCAGAGGGGAGTGGAAATATTTCCTAGCCAGGAAAAGGGAGGGGGCTGCCAGAGAAGGCTGGAGAGCTGTCTCTGAGAAAGTTTGAATTACAAGGCTCTTAGCCTCCAGGTAGGAAGCTCTATCACATTGATCGGGTCTGTGTTGCAACAAACACACTCCCACCAGGCATTGAAATGAGAAGGCTGCCAAAGAGCACCATCTGCTGGCAGACCAAGGAAGTGCACATGAGAAAACAAAAATAAGTGAGAGAGGCTTTCTCTGGCCTTTATAGCCTCCCTCCCCAAGGCCCTAGGAAGCAGGTCTGCAACCAATCACTGGGAGCAGGAAAAATCCTAACAATCCAGGTCAATCCAAGAATCAAAGAGCAGCAGTAACATACAGCCTCCCACCACTAAATCCCTACAAAAGAGAAAAAAAATCGAGCATCTGAGTAAACTACATCCTAATCAGATGCCTAGACATCGGCAAAAGATTATGAGTGATACTAAGAAAATAGAAGACATGGCCCCCAAAAAGGAATATATCAAAGCCCCAGAAGAGATGCAGGATTTGAGAGAATTAGTGAGATGCACACAAATTTCCAAAATTAAATTAATGAGTTGGAAGACAATATGGCTAAAGAGATAAACAACATCAAGAAGACAATGAGTGAGCACAAAGAAGAACGTGAAATCCTAAACAGAAAAGTAACAGAACTCATGGGAATGAAAGACACAATAGATAAGATAAAAAATGCATTAGAAGGACAACCAGCAAGATGGCTGCAGAGTGAGGAGCTCCTAGAGTCAGCTCATGCTACAGGGCAGTTAGTAACCACCCAGAGCTATCTAATGCACCTGCTTGGGGGCTCCGGGAGACCAGAAGAGCATCCTGCAACATCCTTGAAAGAATGGAAGGAGGAAACTGCCCCTCTGCAGAGAAGATTCATAAGTAAAGCACTCCAAGCCACAGAGGCTGGTGCCCATCCTCCACTGGTGGCACAAGCCACCTCGGGAGTTATTCTATGGCTAGAATTGGAAGCTCCACTTCCCGAAAATGGGGGAGGAAGAGACAGTTGAGCACTAACTTCAGCTACTGATTGGTAAATTCGGCAGGCTAAAGTATAATCCTAAGAACAGCTAAAGTTTGAAACTTTCCAAGTCAGAAAGAGGCTGGTAGCCACCATTTTAACTCTTCCCCTGGCATAAGGGGAAGTGAGACGGACTGAAAATCACAGTGCTGATAGGGACTGGCTTCTTTCTGTCCAAATCAGATTGCTGCTCTAGCCTAAGCCCCAACCCCACCTCCAGGAGGGAGGAAGCTGGGGGGACCTGCGCCAGGCTCTCCAGGAAACAACAGCTAAAGTTTGAACCTGTTCAAGTAGGAAAGAGGCCGGTAGCTGTAATTTTGACTCTGCACCCAGCAGGAGGGGAAGCCCAGCTGAATGAAAATCACAGTGATGGTAGAGACCCATTTCTTTCACCCAGATCAGCCTGCAGCCCTAGCTTCAGCTTCAGCCCCACCTCTAATAGGGAGGAGGCTGGTAGGCCTCTCCAGGTAACTGCAGGTACATTCGGCTGGCACAGACTGAATAGTTGGATGTCTACCAAGGCAACTGCAGTCATTTTGGACCCAGAAGGCATAGACTGCTGCCCACATCTGAAGCTCCATCCCCTCCCCAGGCAGGGGAGGAAGGGATGTGAAGCTTCATCAGTCTCTCTGGGCAACTACAGTCTAGGCCTGCATGACTTGGATTATTACACAAGGCTGTGGTTCTGTCCCTACCCCTGGCAAAGGAGAAAATTGGGAGAAGCTTTATCTGTCTCTGGGGCAATGAGGGCAGCTTGAGCCTCCACAGCTTATAGCACCAACTATATCCTTGGCTCCTACTACACAATCAGCAAGAGAGAAAGGGCAAGAAAGCCCTACACTAAAGAGAGAAACTGCACCCAGAATAAATACTCTAGTAAGCCAGATACCAAGACAGCAACAAAAAGTTACAATCCACACTAAGAAATAGAAATATATGGCCCATTTAAAGGAAAAAGATAAGCCTCCAGATGACATAAAGGAGTTGAGACAACTAATCATAGATGTTCAAACAAATCTCCTTAATAAATTCAATGAGATGTGTGATGGTTAGGCTAATGTGTCAACTTGGCCAGGTAATTGTGTCCAGGTGTTAAGTCCAGCAAGCACTGGGCTAATTATAATATAAGAACATTTATGGACTTTGGTAACCAGTGAGTTTCCTGCATGGATGGCTAATTACATCTGCATCAATCAAGGAGATTGCCGTCAGCAACTGGTGATGCTTTTATCCAATCAGTTGAATATCTTAAAAGGAGAAGTGATTTCAACATTCAGAGAGAATCTCCCAGCTCATCTTTGGACAGCCAACTTCTCCCTGAAACTCACCAAAGACCTTCATTGGACTTTCATCGGAGTCCCTGGTTTGCAGCCTGCCTGTGGAACCTGGACTTGTGCATCCCCACAGTCATGTGAGAGACTCTTATAAAATTTCATATTATTGACAGATATCTCCTGTTGATTCTGTTTCCCTAGAGAACCCTGACTAATACAAGATGGCTAAAGAAATTAAGGATATTAGGAAGACATTGGATGAGCACAAAGAAGAATTTGAAAGCATACACAGAAAAATAGCAGATCTTATGGGAATGAAAGGTACAATAAATGAAATTAAAAATACACTGGATTGGACTGCCGGGAAGCTGGCAGACTAGTAAGACATGGGAATCTCTTCTCCAGAAAAATAGCTAGAGGACAGGCTGAAACAGCCCTGAAAAAGATCTTGTAGGGTTTAGGACAGAAGGTGAAGGCTGCATACCACCCAGGGGAGAGAGGGACAAAAAAGGGAAATCGCGACGACAGAACTGTGAGTTGGAACCCTCAGTGGCTACTGCTGTGTGCACCCTCCCCCACTCTTTAGACTCTTTAGAATTCTCGGGCCTCTGGGCCAGCGACTACAGACAAAGGGGGCTCCAGGGATCCACAACCCCAGGAAAGGGAAGACAGAGGGACACAGCCTAAGGCTGACTCAGGTTCCGACCCACAAATTTGGGCTGCGGTGCCCAACGGGCCCTGCCAGACCAGGTGGGACCACACAGTGGTTTGCGCTGGGAGCCGGCAAAGGACTGAAGAGATCCAACGCTTGCAATCTCCCTCTCTTCTAGCCTGGACTAATTGTTGAGGACTCCACAGGAGAGGGGAGAGAGAGGGACGCAGCCTGGGGCTGACATGGCTTTTGACTGGCAGGTTTGGTCTGCTGAGTCCCGGGAGCCCTTCCAGGCTGGGTGCGGCTGCGCTATTGTTTGCCTTGGAGCCTGCAGGGCGCTAAAGATATACAACCCTCCCAATCTCCTCCTCTGCTAACAGAGACTGATTGTTGAGGACTCAGAGGGGAGTGGAAATATTTCCTAGCTGGGAAAAGGGAGGGGGATGCCAGAGCAGGCAGGAAAACTCTCTCAGAGAAAGTTTGAATTACAAGTCTCCTAGCCTCCAGACAGGAAGCTCTATCACATTGATCTTGTCTGTGTTACAACAAATATACTCCAACCAGGCATTGAATTGAGAGCTGCCAAAGAGCGCCATCTCTGGGCAGACCAAGGAAGTGCACTTAAAAAAATTAAAAATAAGTAGGAGAGGCTTTTCCTGGCCTCTATAGCCTCCCTTCCCAAGACCCTAGGAAGCAACTCTACAACCAATTACTGGGTCCAGTGCCCAGTTTTGCGCAACCAGCAGGACAATCCTAACAATCCAGGTCAAGCCAAAAATCAAAGAGCTACGGTAACTCACAGCCTCCTGCCACTAAATCCCTATAAAAGAGAAAGTGATTGAGCATCTGAGTAAACTACATCCTAACCAGATGCCTAAACACCAGCAAAAAAATTACAAGCCATACTAAGAAAATAGAAGACATGGCCCAGGAAAAGGAGTTCATCAAAGTCCCAGAAGAGATGCAGAATTTGAGAGAACTAATCAGTGAGATGAGCACAAATTTCCAAAATCAAATTAATGAGTCGAAGGATAATATAGTTAAAGAGATCAATGACATCAAGAAGATATTGAGCGAATGCAAAGAAGAATTTGAAATCCTGAACAGAAAAGTAACAGAGCTCATGGGAATGAAAGACACAATAGGTGATATCAAAAACACATTTGAGGCATACAACAGCAGACTCAAAATGATAGAAGAAAGAATAAGTGACACCAAAGACATAACAGCTAAAATTGAAGAAAGAAAAGAACACAGAGAGAAAAGAGTGGAAAAAATTGAGCAGGGGCTCAGACAGTTGAATGACAACACAAAATGCAACAACATATGTATCATGGGAGTTCCAGAAAGAGTATAGAAGGGAAAAGGGGCAGAAAGAGTATTTGAGGAAATAATAGCTGAAAATTTCCCAACTCTCATGAAAGAAATGAACTTACATGTCCAAGAAGCACACCGTACCCCAATCAGAATAAATCCAAATAGACCTACACTAAGACACAAACTACTCAGAATGTCAAATGTCAAAGATAAAGAGAAAATTCTCAGAGCAGCAAGAGACAAGCAAATGATCACATACAAGGGACTTCCAGTAAGACTTAGCTCAGGTGTCTCTTCAGAAACCATGGAGACGAGAAGACAGTGGTATGATACAATTAGGAAACTGAAAGAGAAAAACTGCCAGCCGAGAATTCTTTATCCAGCAAAACTGTCCTTTAAATATGAAGGTGAGTATAAAATATTCACAAACAAACAGAAACTAAGAGAGTTTGCAAAAAAGAATCCACCTTTGCAGGAAATATTAAAGGAAGCCTTGGAACCTGAAAGAAAAAGACAGGAGAGAGAGGCTTGGAGGAGAGTATAGAAGAAAGAATAGCAGAAAGGATAACCAAAAGAGTAAAAAGACAGACAAAAACAAGATGACATATGAAAACCAAAGAATAAAATGGAGGAAGTAAATAGTGCATTTACAGTAATATCATTGAATGCGAATGGATTAAACTCCCCAATCAAAAGATACAGGCTGATAGAATGGATAAAAAAACATGAGCCATCCATATGCGGCTTACAAGAAAATCACCTCAGAACCAGGGATACAAACCAGCTGAAAGTGAAAGGTTGGAAAAAGATACTCCATGTGAATAGTAACCAGAAAAGAGCTGGGGTAGCTATACTAATATCAGACAAAACAGACTTCAAATGCAAAAAAGTTGTAAGAGATACAGAAGGCCATTATATATTAATAAAAGGGATGATCCGCCAGGAAGATATAACAGTCATAAATATCTATGCCCCTAACCAGGGTGCCCCAAAATATATGAGACAAACTCTGGCAAAACTGAAGGGAGAAATAGACATTTCTACAATAATCATTGGAGACTGCAACACCCCATTCACATCACTACATAGAACAACTAGACAGAAGATCAACAAGGAAACAGAAAACTTGAACAATTTGATAAACAAGTGAGACCTAACAGACATACACAGAACACTGCATCCAAACTCAGCGGGTTATACATTCTTCTCAAGTGCCCATGGATCTTTCTCCAGGATAGATCACATGCTAGGTCACAATGCAGCTCTCAATAAATATAAAAAGATTGAAATTATACAAAGCACCTTCTCAGATCATAATGGAATGAAACTAGAAATCAATAATAGACAGGAAAAAAGTAAATTCGCAAATATGTGGAGACTGAACAACACACACCTAAATAATCAATGGGTCAAAGAAGAAATTGCAAGTGAAATCAGTGAATATATTGAGAAAAATGAAAACAAGAACACAATGTATGAAAACTTATGGGATACAGTGAAGGCAGTCTTGAGAGGGAAATTTATAGCCCTAAATGCCTATATTTAAAAAAAAGAAAGAACTAAACTCAAAGATTTAACGGAACAACTAGAGAAACTAGAAAAAGAACAACAAACCAATCCCAAAGCAAGCCGAAGGAAAGAAATAATAAAGATTAGAGCAGAAATAAATGAAAATGAGAACAGAAAAACAATAGAGAAAATCAACAAAACCAAAAGCTGGTTCTTTGAAAGATCAATAATATCGACAAACCCCTAGCTAGACTAACAAAGAAAAAGAGAGAGAAGATGCAAATGAATACAATCAGAAATGAAAGGGGGGGAGTTACAAATGACCCCACAGAAATAAAAAGAATCATAAGAGGATATTATGAGAAACTATATGCCAACAAATTAGACAACCTAGGTGAAATGGACAAATTTCTAAAAACACACAACCAACCTACACTGATGCTACAAGAAATACAAGAACTTAAAAAACCAATCACATTTAAGGAGATTGAATCTGTCATCAAAAATCTCCCAGCAAAGAAAAGTCCAGGACCAGATGGCTTCACAGGTGAATTCTACCAAGCATTTTGAGAAGAATTAACACCAATCCTGTTTAAACTCTTCCAAAAAATTGAAGAGGAGGGAAAATTACCCAACACATTTTATGAAGCCAACATCAACCTAATACCAAAACCAGATAAAGATTCCACAAGAAAAGAAAATTACAGACCAATCTCTCTAATGAACATAGATGCAAAAATTCTCAACAAAATACTTGCAAATCGAATCCAACAGCATATCAAAAGACTTATACATCATGACCAAGAGGGATTTATTCCTGGTATGCAAGGATGGTTCAACATAAGAAAATCAATCAATGTAATACACCACATTAACAAATTGAAGGGGAAAAAACCACATGATCATCTCAATAGATGCAGAAAAGGCATTTGACAAAATCCATCATCCTTTTTTTGATAAAAACACTTCAAAAGATAAGAATAGAAGGAAAATTCCTCAAATATGAGGCATATATGCAAAACCCACAGCCAACATCATACTCAATAGGGAAAGGTTGAAAGCTTTCCCTCCAAGATTGGGAACAAGACAAGGATGTCCACTGTCACCATTGTTATTCAATATTGTACTAGAAGTTCTAGTTAGGGCAATTAGACAAGAAAAAAAAAATTAAAGGCATCCGAATAGGAAAAGAGGAAGTAAAACTCTCACTGTTTACAGATGACATGATCCTGTACTTAGAAAATCCTGAAGTATCCTCGACAAAGCTACTTGAACTAATAAATGACTTCGGCAAAGTGGCAGGATACAAGATCAAAACGCAAAAATCAGTAATGTTTTTGTACACTAGTACTGAACAACGTGAGGAGGAAATCAGGGGGAAAATTCCATTTTCAATAGCAACAAAAAGACTCAAATACCTAGGAGTTAATTTAACCAAAGAAGTACAGGACCTATATGCAGAAAATGACAAAACAATGCTAAAAGAAATTTAAAAAGACCTAAACAAATGGAAAGACATTCCGTGTTCATGGATTGGAAGAATAAATATCATGAAGATGTCAATCTTGCCCAAACTGATTTATAGATTCAATGCAATACCAATCAAAATCCCAACAGCTTACTTTACAGAATTAGAGAAGGCAATTACCAAATTCATCTGGAAGGGTAAGTGTACCCGAATAGCCAAAAGCATTCTAAAAAAGAAGAGCGATGTGGGAGGAATTTCACTGCCTGACCTTGAAACATTACAAGTGGTCAAAACGGCATGGTACTGGCATAAAGATAGACCCATTGATCAGTGGAACAGAATTGAGAACCCAGAAATAAACCCTCACCTATACAATCAACTGGTTTTTGACAAACCTACCAAGTCCACGCTAATGGAAAAAAACAGTCTCTTCAACAAATGGTGTTGGGAGAACTGGATATCTATAACCAAAAGAATGAAAGAGGACTCCTATCTCACCCCCTATACATGAATCAACGCAAAATGGATCAAAGATCTAAATATAAAAGCCAGGACCATAAAACTACTAGAAGAAAATGTAGGGAAACATCTTCAAGACCTTGTAGTAGATGGTGGTTTCTTGGACCTCACATGCAAAGCACGTGCAACAAAAGAAAAAGTAGATAAATGGGACCTCCTCA
>JAKSZT010028610.1:371923-388209 GCA_026826555.1 Tolypeutes matacus | reverse complement strand
ATTATTGCTAATTGAAAACTTTTCCCAAGTGCCAACTGGCAACACAACTGGAAAAAGACCTTGAATAAAAGGGGGAAATGGTAAAGACAAATGAGTTCAAGTGGCTAAGAGACTTCAAAGAGAGTCGGGAGGTCATCCCAGAGGTAACTCTTATGCACATCTCAGTAGGAGCTCATAGAACATCTAAGTGCCTATCACCCCACTCAGTGGGGTTCCTGAGAGCTCCAGAGACACGCTGGTCCTATATAAGGGGGGATAGCCCCAGAGACTGATGCCTTATCAGTGGGTTCTATTTTGGAATCTGCTCCTGAGAGTGACAGAACTAGACTCAAATAAGTCCTCCCTGCACATGGTTCACCAGTCCCTTCTATTCAAACCTATATGCGATGCTGGAGTTTTTAGGTATACTTCCAGAGACTGGAGCCTCCCACCTACCTATTTGCCAGGTGTTCATGAAATCTAGGTTGAGCTGCAACTCCTACCCTACAGCTCAATGGACTCATCCATGTCACCTGGTGAGGAGACAACGATGGGAAATGGCCATCCCAGGGAATGGAGAGGGCCTGCATCTGCAGGCAGGATCATCCCACCCACCATATCCATGGGATATAAGCCCTCTCTCACTTGGAGTTGGAGTGGACATCACCATCCGAGTCCCCTCAGGATTGGGGGAAGAAATATGGACTAGAGTGGACTTGATGGTATTCTCTTGTTCACATCTGGTGATTCTAGCAATGCAAGAAATTATAACAATGAGGTGGAGCCAGTGGCCACTTGACACTTTTGGGGTAGGGAGGGGACGAGCAGTTGAAATACAGTGGCTTCTTTGGGAGTTGGAGGTTGTCCTGAGTACTGTTGTGGCAACGGATGTAGGCCATTTTAAATCAGCACACACCACTCAGAACTGAGTGGGAGAGAGTGTGGTCTACAGTGTGAACTGTGGTCTATGGTTGGTGGCAAGGCTCCAGGATGTGTAAGTTCATTGAGGGTTGTGGGCCACACTGTCGGAGATGTTTGTGTGGGATGTGATCGGAGGTGTGGGAGGTGGGCAACATGGGAATCCCAGTGGGTTCCGTGTAATATTTTGGGTAATCTAAGCACCTCTTAAAATATATGTATATATATATATAAACAACATTTTTGTAAGCAAATACACATATATGCATATATATTTATATATCATTTTGCAAATGTTTGTATGTATTGTGAGAATTTTGATTTTTCCCCATAATAAAAAAAAAATGAGAAGGTGCTTTCAATAGAAAAATCTCAAAAGAAGAAATACAAATGACTAAAAAGCACATGAAAAGTTGTTCAACATCACTAGCTATAAGGGAAATACAAATTAAAACTACAATGATATATCATCTTAAAACCATTAGATTGGTGGCTATTAAAAAGACAGAGGACTACAAGTGTTGGAGATGATGTGAAGGAGTGGGAACACTCATCCGCTCTTAGTTGGAATGTAGAATGTGCAGCCATTGTGGAAGACAGTTTGGCAGTTCCTCAAGGAAGCTAACTAGAGAATTTTCAAATGATCTGTGTATATACTGAGAAGTTTTGAAGGCAGGGACATGAAGAGATACATGCACACCAATATTCATAGTGGCATATTCACTTTTGCCAAAATTTCGGGGGAAAAAAAATCACCATCAACAGATGAATGGATAAAGAAATTCTGGTGTATATACACAATGGAATATTACTCAGCTGTAAGAAGGAATGCAGTATTAACACAGGGATAACATCAATGAAACTTGAAGACCTTATGTTGAGTGAAGAAACCAGGCACTGAAGACAAATATTACATGACCTCACTGATATGAATTAAGCAAATTGAGCAACCTCACAAAGCTAGATTCTTGAAGATAAGTTTATGGAAGACAGAAAGGGAGAAGACTATTTTATAGCCTAAAGCTTCTTTGAAGACAAAAAAAAAGGGGGGGGGGGAAGAAAATGTCATTGTACGTACAAGACAACAGATCTTAGAGTGTTGAAAGACATAATGCCCATTTTTAAAATTATTTTTTATTAGTCCAAATATTTAAAAATATTTCTATATTTTATTTATTTTTAAAACTATCACTCATTTTCTTACTAATTTGGATATCTTGTTGGCTTCATCTTTGAAAAAGTTTTGGATCATAGAATGGTTCCAACTGTGGCAGGGGAGGATCACTGCTGCAGGGTTGTCAGTGATGGGGGATGCATGGGAGGAGGTTCACCTGGGACAAACCTATAAGGCATATAAATGTCTTCAAGTACTCATGCAGCATTGTCATTGTGGGTGGAGAGTTACAAAATAACTTAAAGAATATAAAATTTCCTTCCTGGGGAACCCTGCCACATTCTCTAATGGGACAACATGAATCCCCTGAGTACAGTGGCAGTGACAAGTGAAGGAGGATGGGCCATTGACAGGTTCTTGATATTGATGACTATACTTATGAAGCTTTAATTTTGAAATTGAAACTTATCCTAGTATTATAGGGTGCTTAAAAGTTACCTCCTGATAGCCTCCTTTTTGCTCAAATGTGGCCTCTCTCTAAGCAGATGTCTGCATATAAATGCATTATTTCCCCTCCAACATAGGATGTGACTCCCAAAGATGAGCCTTCCTGGCACTGAGGGATTACTACCAAGCACCAAGTAACAATGAGACTTGGAAAAGACCTTGGCCAAAATGGGGAAAATGTAAAGAAAAATGAGTTTATATGGCCAAGAGACTTCAAAGTGATTTGAGAAGTCATTCCAGAGATTACACTTATGCACATCTCAGTAAGATCTCATTGACTGCCAAAATAAATATTGCCTCAAATAGTGGGGCTTCTGAGTGCTCTGGAGATATCCAGACACTATAGACAGGGAAGACAGCTGAACAGTTTGGTGCTCTGCCAGTGGGCCCTAATTTGGAAATTATGCAGAAGCATAACTGGGAACAGTGTGACAGAATCAGCCTCAGTTGTGGTTTCCTTACACATGGCTCTTCTGCCCTTTCTATTTGAACCTATATTTAGTACTAGAGTTGATAGATATATGTAAAAGAAACTTAAATATTTGGGTTGTCCATGTGCCACCTGGGCCCTGAATCTCAATAGATTTGCAACACCTACTCTCCAGTTCATTGGACTCATCCAGGAAAACTAAGAAAGAGATGATGATGGATTAAGACCAACCCAAGGAAAAGAGAGAGCCTACAATTGCAAGCAAGATAGTCCCATCCACCTGCCCCATGTTATGTAAGACCCTTCTTAATTAGAGTTGGAGTGGGCATCACCATCCCAGAAGCCTCAGGTTTGAGGAATGAACAATGGAATAGAGTAGACTTAATGATATTCTACTATAGACTTATAGTGATTCTAGCAATGGAAGAAATTTTATCATGGGTATGGGGGCAGTGGCCATTCAACGGTCTGAAGGGAGGGAGAGGGAAACACAGGTGTAATATGTGGGTATGTTCGGGTCTTAGGAGTTGTTCTAAAAGACATTGCACTGACAGATATGGGCCATTATATATCTTGTCATAACTTACAAAATTGTGTGGGAGAGAGTGTATACTACAATGTAAAATATAATCCACACTTAATGGCAATGCTCCAAAATGTGTTCATCAATTGTAACAAACGTACCACACAAATGAAGGATGTTGTTAATGTGGGAAAGTGTGGGAGGTGTAGGGATTGGGGCATATGGGAATCTCCCATATTTTTTATGTAACATTTATGTAAATTGAGTATCTTTAAAAATTTTTTTTAAGTATATATATTTTTAAAAGTGCATCACATATCACCAGGTCTTGAAAATGTTTCCTTACATTATTTTTTGGAGCTTTATGATTCTAGCTTTTATATTGTTTTTTATCCATTTTGAGTTAATTTTTGTATAAGGTGTGAGATAGAGGTCCTCTTTCTTCTTTTGGATATAGATATCCAGTTCTCCCAGGACCATTTGTTGAACAGACAGTTCTGCCCCGGCTTTGTGGGTTTGGCACCTTGTGAAAAATCACTTGAACGTAGATGTGAGGGTCTGTTTTTCAAACATCCATTCTGTTCCATTGGTTTCTGTGCCTATATTTATGCCAGTGCCATGGGTTTTTTTGTTTTTGTTTTTTACCGCTTTAGCTAAATAATTTTATTTAAAGTGTGAAAGTGAGTGTCCTCCAAATTTGCTCTTCCATTTTAAGACCTTTCTGGCTATTTTGGGCCCTTTACCCTTCCAAATAAATTTGATAATTGTTTTTCCATTTCTTTAAAAAAATCACGGTGGAATTTTTATCAGGATTGAATTGAATCTATAGATCAATTTGGGTAGAATTGACAACAATATTTAGTCTTCCAATCCATAAGCATGGAATATTTTTCCAATTATTTAGATCTTTTAAATTTTCTTTTAATTATGCTTTTTACTTTTCTGAATAAAATGGCTTTACATCCTTGGTTAGGTTTATTTCAAAATATTTGATTCTTTTAGTCACTATTATAAATAATTTTTTTTCCTGATTTCCTCCTCAGATTGTGCATTACTAGTGTATAGAAAAACTACTGATTTTTTAGTATTCATCTTGTATCCTGCCACTATGCTGAAATTGTTTATAAAGTCTAGCAACTTTGTTATAGATTTCTTGGGACTTTCTAGGCATAGGACCATATCATCTGTGACTTGAAAAAATTGTACTTCTTCCTTTCAGATTTGGATGCCTTTTGTTTATTTTTGTTGTCTGATTGCTCTACCCAGATCCTCTTGCACTAATTGAACAACAGTGGTGACAGACGCCATCTTTGTCTTGTTCTACATCTTAATGGGAAAGCTTTCAATGTTTCACCATTTACTACAATGTTTACTGTGGGTTTTTCATATATGGCCTTTATCATATTGAGAAAGTTTCCTTCAATTCCTATCTTTTGTAATATTTTTATCAAGAAATATGTTGTATTTTGTCAAATGCCTTTGGATAGGATCATGTGATTTTTCTTCTTTGATTTATTAATGTGCTACATTAGTTTGATTGATTTTCTTGTGTTGAACCACCCTTTCATGCCTTGTATAAAAACCACTTGATCATGATGAGTAATACTTTTAATGTGTTGTTGGATTTGATTCACAAGTATTTTGTTGAGGATTTTTGTCTTCGTGTTCATTAAGTAAATATGTCTGTAATTTGCTTTTTTTCATAATATCGTTATCTGGCTTAGGTATTAGGGTTATATTGACTCCATAGAATGAGTTTGGTAGTGTTCTTTCTTATTCAGTTTTTTTGGAAGAGTTTGAGTAAGATTGGTATTAAATCTTGGAATACTTGGTAGAACTCACCAGTGAAACCATCTGGTCCTCAGCCTTTGATTTGGGGGAGTTGTTTTTAGACTGTTTCAATCTATTTTTGATTGGTTGTTGGGATCTTCTAGTTTTTATAGGGTGAGTGTAGGTTGTTCATAAATTCTGAGGGATTTTTCTGTTGCATTTACTTTGTCTAGTTTGTTTGCATAAAGTTGTTCATTGTATCCTCTTATGATCCTTCTTATTTCTTTGTGGTCTTTAGTAATGTCCTCATTTTCATTTTTTTTCATTTTATTTGCATCTTCTCTCTTTTCTTTGTCAGTCTAGCTAAGTGTCTGTCAAATTTGTTAATCTTGAGGAACCAACTTTTGGTTTTATTAATTTTCTCTCCTGTTTTTCTGTTCTCAATTTCATTTATTTCTTCTCTGATTTTTGTTATTTCATTCTTTTGGCATTCTTTGTGAAAGTTTGCTCTTCTTTTTCTAGTTATTCCAGCTGTGTAGTTAGGTCATTTATTTTAGCTCTTTCTTCTTCTTCTTCTTTTTTTTATGTAAGCATTGGGGACTATAAATTTCCTTTTCAACACTGCCTTCATTGCTTCTCATAAGTTTTGATATGTGGTGGTCTGCTTTTCATTTATCTCAAGCTATTTATTGATTTCTCTAACAATTTCTTCTATGACCCACTGATTACTTAAGAGTGTGTTGTTTAATCTCCATATATTTGTGGATTTTCCCTTTTACCACCTCCTGTTGATTTCCAACTTTATTCTACTATAATCAGAGAAAATGCTTTGTATAATTTTGATCTTGTTGAATTGATTTTAAGATCTGTTTTGTGACACAACATATGGTGTATCCTAGAGAATTATTCATGAGAACTTGAGAAGAATGTATATCCTGCTATTTGGGGATGTAATGTCCTGTATATGTCTATTAGGTTTAATCCATTTATCATATTATTCAAACTCTCTGTTGATTTATTGTGGCTTTGTCCATAAGTTCTATCCAGTGTTGAGTGTGGTATATTGAAGTTTCCAACTACTATGGTACAGACATGTATTTTTCCCTTCAATTTTGCCAATTTTGTGTAGCACCAGTTAGGTGCATACACATTTATTATTATTTCTTCCAGATGATAGACTCCTTTTATGAATATTTAGAGTCTTTCTTTGACTCCAATAACAATTTTGCTTTTAAAGTCTTTTTAATCCAATATAAATATAGCTACACCAGCTTTTTAAATTTAATATTTTGGTAACTGTGTGGCAGTTTGATGTAATTATGAATTCCAAAAATATAATTGAATCATGCTTATAAACTGATCTGTTAATCTGGACATGAATCGGTTAGGATTAGGGTGTTGAACCCCACCACTTGTTGGGTGGGGAATTGAATATAAAAGGCATGGCACAGTGTGGCCCACCACCCTCAATGAGCTTACACATCCTGGAGCCTTGCCACCAACCATAGACCACAGTTCACACTGTAGACTACACTCTCTCCCACTCAGTTCTGAGTGGTGTGTGCTGATTTAAAATGGCCTACATCCGTTGCCACAACAGTACTCAGGATAACCTCCAGCTCCCAAAGAAGCCGCTGTATTTCAACTGCTCATCCCCTCCCTACCCCAAAAGTGTCAAGTGGCCACTGGCTCCACCTCATTGTTATAATTTCTTGCATTGCTAGAATCACCATATGTGAAGTTTGTGTGGGATGTGGTGGGAGGTGTGGGAGGTGGGCAACATGGGAATCCCAGTGGGTTCCATGTAATATTTTGGGTAATCTAAGCACCTCTTAAAATATATGTATATGTATATAAATAACATTTTTGTAAGCAAATACACATATATGCATATATATTTATATATCATTTTGCAAATGTTTGTATGTATTGTGAGAATTTTGATTTTTACCCATAATAAAAAAAAAAAACAACAATATAAGGTTTTGGTGGTGGGGAGATGTATGGGATCTTTGTATGATGGTATTCATGTATGTTTTGTAAGTTAACAAATTTTTCTATACTTTTTTATGTATGTTCATTTATGAATGATATATTTCAATACATTTTTAGTAAAAAAAAAAAAAAAAAGGCAAGGCAAAAGACAGTTGAAGCAGTCTTTTGAGAAGCAGTTTTGATGTTGGAAAGAAGGCCCCAGGAGAAGAGAAGCAAGCTGTTCGCCTGATCGTCTGGAGAGAAACGCAGCCCTGGGAAGAGAGGAACCCCTGAAACCTGAACCCTGGCAAACACCAGCAGCTGTCTTGCTCTAATACGTGGCAATGGACTGTGGTGAGAGAAGAAACTTAATGCTTTATCGCCTGGTATCTGTGGACTTCTACCCTAAATAAATACCCTTTATAAAGACCAACCCATTTTTGGTATTTTACATTAGCACCCCTTTGGCTGACTAATACAAACTGCATGCATTGAATATCTTTCCAGCCTTCCCTTTCAATCTATTGGTATGCTTGGATCTAAGTTGATTCTCTTGTAGACAGCATTTAGATGGCTTATATTTTCTTATTCACACTGCCAGTCTGTATTTGTGTGTGTGTTCAGTTTAATCCATTAACATTCAATATTATTATTTTAAAGGTAGTTCTTACTTCACCCATTTTGACTTTGGATTTTGTCTGGCATTTTTTTAGTCACTATTTTTATATCAGTTACTTTAACTGATACAAAATTGTTTCTAGACTCCCTTCCAAACCTCTCTCTCCTGTCTTTTCTATTCATGCTGTAGTACTCCCTTTAGTATTTTTTGCAAAGCTAGCTTCTTGATTACAAACTCTCTCAATTTCTGTTTATATGTGAGCAGTCTAAATTCATCTTTATTTTAAAGACAGTATTGCCAGATATAAGACTCTTGGTTGGCAGTTTTTCTCTTTAATTATCTTAAATATATCATATCACTAACTTCTTACCTCCATCGTTTCAAAGGAGAAATCAGCATTTAATCTTATTGGGTATCCCTTGTATGTGATGCATCATTTTTCTCTTGCTGTTCTCAAAATTCTCTCTTTGCCTTTCACATTTGACATTCCAATTTGTATGTGTCTTGGAGTAGATCTACTCAGATTTATTCAGAAGGGAGTATGTTCTGCTTCTTGGACACAAATATCTGTCCTTCAATAGGACTGGGAAATTTTCTACCATTATTTCTTCAAATATTCCTTCTGCCCAACTTTTCCTTCTCTTCTCCTTCAGGGACAACCATGAATGAGAATGTCTCTTGCCATCATTTAGTTCCCTAAGACCCTGTTAAATTTTTTTCCATTATTTTCTTTTTCTTTCTTTTTTTTTATTGTGGGTAAAAATCAAAATTTTCACAATACATAACAACATTTGCAAAATGATATATAAATATATATGCATATATGTGCATTTGCTTACAAAAATGTTATTTAAATATATATATATATATATAAATATATTTTAAGAGGTGCTTAGATTACCTAAAATATTACATAGAACCCACTGGGATTCCCATGTTGCCCACCTCCCACACCTCCCACCACATCCCACACAAACATCTCCCACAAGTGTGGCCCACCACCCTCAATGGACTTACACATCCTGGGGCCTTGCTACCAACCATAGACCACAGTTCACACCGTAGACTACACTCTCTCCCACACAGTTGTGAGTGGTGTGTGCTGATTTAAAATGGCCTACATCCGTTGCCACAACGGTACACAGGACAACCTTCAAATCCCAAAGAAGCCCCTCTATTTCAACTGCTCATCCCCTCCCTGCCCCAAAAGTGTCAAGTGGCCACTGGCTCCACCTCATTGTTATAATTTCTTCCATTGCTAGAATCACCATATATGAACAACAGAATACCATCAAGTCCACTCTAGTCCATAGTTCTTCCCCTAATCCTGAGGGGACTGCGATGGTGATGTCCACTCCACCTCCAAGTGAGAGAGGGCTTATATCCCATGGATATTGTGGGTGGGATGATCCTGCCTGCAGATGCAGGCCCTCTCCATTCCCTGGGATGGCCATTGCCCATCGTTGTCTCCTCGCCAGGTGACTTGGATGAGTCCATTGAGCTGTAGGGTAGGAGTTGCAGCTCCACCGAGATTCCAAGCACACCTGGCGCATGGGTAGGTCAGAGGCTCCAGTCTCTGGAAGTATACCTAAAGGCTTCAGCATCACATATAGATTTGAATAGAAGGGACTGATGAACCATGTGCAGGGAGGACTTATTTGAGTCCAATTCTGTCACTCTCAGGAGCACAGATTCCAAAATAGAGCCCACTGATAAGGCATCAGTCTCTGGGTCTATCCCCACTTATATAGGACCTGGGTGTCTCCAGAGCTCTCAGGAGTCCCTCTGTGTGGGGTGATAGGCACTTAGATGTTCTATGAGCTCCTACTGAGTTGTGGGTAAGAGTTACCTCTGGGATGACCTCCCGACTCTCTTTGAAGTCTCTTAGCCACTTGAACTCATTTTTCTTTACGTTTTCACCCTTTATTTCAATGTCTTTTTCCAGTTGTGTTGCCAGTTGGCACTTGGTATTAATCCCTTGTTGCCAGGGAGGCTCATCCCCGGGAGTCATGTCCCACATTGTGGGGAAGGTAATGCAATCTATGATGAGTTTGGCTTAGAGAGAGGCCACATTTGAGCAACAAGGAGGCTCTCAGGTGGCAACCCTTAGGCACCCCACAACTGCAGGCTAAGTCTCAGTTACAAGAACAAAGACTCACAAGGGTAGTCATCAATAAAAAGAACACATCAGTGGGTCATTCTCTTTTGACAGACACTGTCCCTGCACTCAGAGGACTATTGCTGCTCCCTTGGAGACTGTGGCAGAGCTCTCCAGGCTAGGAATTCAGATTCCCTTATTTATTGTGTGATTGTCCACCCATTGTGTCCATGCCGCATCTTTTGATCATTTGAATGATTTTGTATATCTTTCATATATTTTCAGTTGAACTAATTCCCATGAAACCCCCCTACCAGGCACCCCCCACCAATAATCCCCTGCAGTACCCATTATAACTGTTCTGTGATCCAAATCCTCCATGAAAATGTAGTCCATAAAATAATCAAATACACTTACTAGGAAAAAGAAACAAGTATGATAAGCTTACATGCAAGAGAGAAACATAAGGAAACTCGGGAAAAAAAAAAGAAAAGAGACGGAAAAAAACAAATAATCAAACAAAAAACAAAACAAAATAAAATATAATTAGCTGATTGGGACCTTCAAAAAATGAGCAAAAAAGCAAAGGAAATGCCTTTTAAAAAGTATATATTCATTTTTTTTTCCTTTCTCTTTTATCTTCTTTCCTTCCTTTTATCACTGTGTTATCGGATGTCTGGTGTGCCATGACACCTTCACCCTCTCAATCTCCATTGACTCCCAATTTTTCATTTAATTTTCAAAGAACTTTTAGGTCACAGCAAAGTCACACACGGAGTACCGGAGACTCCCAGATACCAAACCACCCCCCCTTCCCCACCCCATACTTACCACCCCTTTTTTTTTGATGTTAGCATTGTTATAACTGTTTTACAGATAACAAAATATAGCAACTAAACATTGTCAATGATTTACAGTATAGTTTACAATTTAGATGATACAATTTAATAATTTTGATGATATTTACCATGTCCTGTGTCCATTACTGTAAGGTAATGAAAAACCTTCCCCATGACCACCAAACACCCCATTAGATCTTGACTGTTTCCTTCCCCCCAGCCCCTCAGGGCCCATGATACCACCCTCTACCGACCCATGGAATGTCAAGATTCACAGTAACATGCCCTGGGCATTTGAACCTGCCCTTCCTAATCCACCCACCCGCCAGTGCTGCACCACCAAACCCAGGAACACCAACACTCATCTGCCCCATCCCCCAACATGCGACCACACTCTATCCCTTTACCATAGATTATGTCCATATGGGTGATGGCTCAAAGCCTGCTCTTCTCTTACTCTCCTTTGTTAACCTATCTTTCAGACAATTGTTCTCAGAGACTACTCACTTTCCTCAGTTCAGATCAGTGAGGTCATATACTGTTCATCTTTCAGTGCCTGGCTTGCTTCACTCAACATAAGGTCTTCAAGATTCATCCACGTTATTCCATGTGTTAGCACTTTGTTCCTTCTTACAGCTGAGTAATATTCCATTGTATGTATGTATCACATTTTGCTTATCCATTCGTTTGATGATGGGCACCGGGGCAATGTTCATAGCAGGATTGTTCACCATTGCCAAAAGTTGGAATCAGCTCCATTATTTTCTTTATCTGTTGTTTTGCATGTTGACCTTCAGAGGCCATGTCTTCAAGCTCACTTATCTTTTCTTCTGCCTCCTCAAATCTGCTGTTTTTTGCTTTCAGTGTACTTTTAATTTCATATATTGTGCTTTTAATTCCATAAGATCTGCTATTTTTCTATGTATGTTTTCAAATTCTTCTTTGTGCTCAACCAGTGTCTTCTTAATATCCTTAATCCCTTTAGCTATTTCATTGAATTTATTAAGGACATTGGTTTGAAATTGTAGTATCTCGACTCCTTTATGGTCTCTGAAGTCTTATATTATTCATTTAACTAGACCATATCTTCCTGTTTCTTGTCTGGAATATAATTTTTTATTGGTGTCTTGGCATCTGGCTTAGAGGATGTATTTTTTTTCTGGGCACTGTTTCTCTCATTAGTTTAGGACATGCTTGTCCTTTCTCTCTTGTTGGTTGTATAGTAGGAGTCGAGAATATACTTGTTATGGTTAGCTGTAGAGGCTGAAGCTATCCACATTGCCTCAGGTACCAATTAATCTTTTGCCACCTTTATCCTCTGCCACGTTTAGTTACAAAGCCACAGGCATGTGTAGTAATTCAAGTTTTGCAGGCCAAGGCTATTGTTGCCCAGAGAGTCTGATAAAGCTTCAGATCTTTCTCCCATGCCTGGGCTGGATGCAGCTTCAAATGTGGGCAGCAAACTAAGCCACGGAGGTCAAAACTGACCACAGATGACCAATAAACTAATGTAGCTCTGCCCTCCTCCTCCCCTTCCAGGGGTGGGAATGGACCCTCTAGAGTGCCCAAGACTAATCTGTTTGGGCCTAAAATGCCTGCAGTTTCCTTGAGTGTCTGAAGGAGTGCTATCCCTTCTGCCCTTTAAGGGATGAAGATGGAACCACAAACACCCAACTACCACTCCATGCATGTTGAAAGCCAATACAGATGCCCAGAAAGGCTGAGGAAACATAACTTGCCTCCTATCTTATTGGGAAGCAGGCATGGAGCTACAAGTCTCCAAGTACTAAGTCTGTGTGGGTTGAAAGTGTCTGCTGTTGCCTAGAGAGACTAGGGAAACACCAGCACCCTCCTATCCAATGGGGCAAATCAGTCCATGTGAGCCAAAAGCACTTGTAATTTCCCAGAGAATATGAAGAAACACAGTTACTCTCCTGTACTATTGGATGGTGGGGATGGAGCCCCAGGTGTCCAACCACCCAGTCTGTGTCAGCTGAAAGCACCTGCAGTTGCCCCGAGAGGCTGGTGCATGTCCCCCCAGCTTCCTCCTTGTCAGAGTTGGGCTGTGTTGATTGATTTTTGAATGTCAAACCCACCTGGCATTTCTGAGATAAATTGGTCATAATATACAGTCTGTTGTATTTTTGCTGAATTTTATTTAAAATTATTTTGTTAAGGATTTATTTAACCTATGCTCATGAGGGATATTGATCTCTCTCTCTCTCTCTGTCTCTCTCTATATATAGTAATGTCAAGTTATGGTGGAAGAGTTATGCTGGTCTTATAAAATGACTTGGTAAGGTTTCTCTCTTCTCTTTTATTCCCTGGAAATATTTTTGTAACTTTGGTGCTGTTTCTTCTTTAAATGTTTGATGGCATTCACCACCAAAAGCAATTCAGCTTGGAGGTTTCTGTGTGTTTCTGTGTTTGTATAAAGCTGTAAACTGTGAATTCTGTTTCTTCAATGTTTCTTTTTAATTTTTGGTCAATTACATAAATTGCATTTTTATAGGAATTACATATTTCACCAAAGTTGTAGAACTTGGTAACTTAAAGCTGTTTATACTATTCTCTCATCATCTTCAATTTTCTGAAGGATCTGAATTGATATATTCTTTCCTTCTCAATATTAAAAATATCTATTTTCTCTCTTTTATTCTTGATCAACCTATCTAGGGGGCTGTAGGTTTTGTTGATCATTCAAAGAATCATTGTTTTTTGTCTAAAATTTTTCTTTCTTTTTGTTATCTTGTGATTAAATTTTGTTATCTTTCATATTTCCTTCCTTCTACTTAGATTTTATTCAAATTTGTTGTTCATTTTTCTAGCTTTTAAGGTGTAAATTTAGTTTGCTGACTTTAGAGCATTCTTTCTTTCTGATATAAGAAGTATAAAGTCTTATCAAAATCTGTTATTCAGTGGTGGCTGCTTTGTATTTTTTTTAATATAATGTCTTCCTTTTTTTTTTCTCTTCCTATTTTCTCTTCTTCCCTGCCCTTTCTCCCCAAACTCTGGTGATGCTCAGATTCATTAACTCACTTTGCAAGTGTTTATTGCGCACATGCCTTGTACTGTTCTCAGGATTGAAGATAACTTAGGAAAGAAATAAAAGCAGACCAAAATCTTTGCACTCATGGTGCTGATATCATAGTGTGTGCCAAGAGCTGACTTTTACTGAATTCTTCCAATAAATCAGGCATTGTTTTAAGTGTTTTAATTGTATTTGTCCCTTTAATCCTTACAAAAACCTCATGAGGTGGTGAATTTATCAGTAGGAAAGTGATCAATTTAGGTGAGGATGGTGGTGGTGTAAAAGCTCTTTTGTTCCATCTGATGTCTAACAAACACAAATGCAAATGTTTTATTAGTCTTGACTAAGGGAATAATAACAGTAAAGTAGTAGTTGACCTCTTGAAAGCACATTATTTTTCTCTGAAGTTTTCCCATACCAGCTTAACCTATGTTAAATAAATTACCTCCTTGTAAGAGTCCTTGTAAGTATGTGGAGGCTGATATGGTTATTCAGTTTTAAAGATAAATGGAGAGTTAGAGGCAAAATTACTTTCATAAAGTCACATTCACAGACTTTTGGTTACTAGTTTCCTTCTCTTCCTCCCATTATCATTGTAAAGTATTTTAAACTAAAGTAATGTGTATGAATTGCATATGGGTGTGTACAGATCTGTTCATGAAGGTGAAGACAGGTATGTAAGGGCAAATAAACATGCATCTCTATAATTACTGGGAAAATTTTACCAAGTCCAAAGTTTACGTACTCAGGGTTTAATGTGATAGTGAGCCTCTCCACATCTTGAAATTCTGACTCCTGTTGACAAGAGGTTGTCCATCTGTGGGTCCAATTTAGGATGTGGGATCATTGATGTGCTTGGTGTGGCAGTAGGTCTTCCTGTTGCATCCTGGGGATGGAGAAGAGGGTAAATTGGGAGCTATGTCATCTGGCAACTCAGCTCTGAGAGAAGATGCCATGGGAAACAATGGTAATTTTTCTATTTTTTTCCATGAACAAGAAATCTGTTATGAGTATTCTTTTGCATATGAGAAATTTATCCTGCATTACATACTTAGGTACAGATTTGCTGTGTTATGCAAATATTCAACTTTACCCCCAAAAAATGCCAAATTGTTTTGAAAGTGATTATATTCACTCCAACCAACTATGTATAAGAGATTCTCTTGATCTACATCCTTGCCAACACATGATACTTTCAGGACTTATTAATGTTTTGCAAATCTGGAGTGTGTAATTTCATGATTACTAATAAAGTTGAACATATTTTCATGTTTCTTGTCATATGTGCTTCCTTTTCCATGAAATCCCTTTTATATCTTTAGCCTGTTATTCTGTTGAGTTGCTAGGATTAAAAAAAAAAAAGGCATATATTTTGGATATCAATCCTTTGTCAGTTGTATGTGTGCAATTATCTTCTCTAGCTTGCAGCTTGTTTTTTCACTTTATGATGTGTTAAAAATTTTTGTTTTCAATGTAGCTAATAGTTTCAAGTTTTCTGCTTTCATTAATGCTTTCTGTGCCTTATTTTAGAAATATATTTCTTAAGTCAAGGTTGGAAAGATTTATTCCAAAATTTAAAGTTGTGCCTTTTCCATTTAAGTTGTAATTCCACCTGAAATTGTTGGAATTGTATGAAGTAAGTCAACTTTATTTTTCCCTATAAGGATATCTAAATGCTCCAGTATCATTTATGTAATAGTCCTCCTTTTCTCCATTTATCTTCAATGCCACTTTCGTCATACATCAATTTTTTTGTATTTGCATGGTCTGTTTCTGGACAATCCTATACTCTCTTAATTTCTGTTTTTATAGCATCTATTTTTTTTAACTTTTATATATTTTCTTTTGGAAACATATAAAACACACATATACAATATATGTATAGAACAATATTTCCCATTTTAACCACTTTTAAGTCTACACTTCAGTGGTATTTTTTTTTTAATTTTTAACTTTATTTTGTACATTTAATAATTGAAAATATAAACAATAATTTAAAAATAAAAAGAAAACAGTTGAATAAAAACATACATTTCTCAATTAAATGTACTGAATATATATAATATTTTTTATTTTTATTTTTATTTATTTTTATTTATTTTTTTACTGATTCATTATATAGATGTGTTTTTTTTTATTATGGGTAAAAATCAAAATTCTCACAATACATACAAACATTTGTAAAATGATATATAAATATATATGCATATATGTGTATTTGCTTACAAAAATGTTATTTATATATATATACATATATTTTAAGAGGTGCTTAGATTACCTAAAATATTACACGGAACCCACTGGGATTCCCATGTTGCCCACATCCCACACCTCCCACCACATCCCACACAAACATCTCCCACAGTGTGGCCCACCAACCTCAATGAACTTACACATCCTGGAGCCTTGCCACCAACCATAGACCACAGTTCACACTGTAGACCACACTCTCTCCCACTCAGTTCTGAGTGGTGTGTGCTGATT
>JAKSZT010028610.1:157115-315300 GCA_026826555.1 Tolypeutes matacus | reverse complement strand
TTCTCTTTGGCAGTTTTTCTTCTTATTTTATTTCCTTAGTTCTTTCTTTGTTCCCTTGAAGGCAAAAGGTTAGTGCCAGAGGAATCAAAAGATGTAAGGAAGGCAGAAGGATAATAGAAATGTTGATAAAAGTTAGAAGAGGCGCAAAATGAGACTTAATGAGATGCATATTTAACTTGTGTAGGCAGTGTAGAGTACTAGGAAAAATATGGAATTCCTATAATGGACTGGGAAAACAAATGGAGGAATATATATATATATAGTGATTTAGAAGGCTAGAATTATGAGGAGGTAGAGAAATAGTAGAGAAAGTTCTGAAAGGAAAAAGTTAATACTAATAAAAAAAAAAAAGAAAAAAGAAGAAGGAAACAAAATAGATGGGATATAAATTGACACCCTTAAGTTGTGGGCCTATGAAAAAATGTTGTCTCTAAGAGCCACAACAGAAAACAGAAGGCAGAAACATGCAGGAAGGATAATCGATAGTTTGTAATACAGAATCAATGTATACAGCCAGTGGGAAATTACTGAATAAGAAGCCCAGCAAATAAGCGTCCAGCTGGCAGCACCTATTTAAAAAAAAAAAATAGAAGGAAAAAGGAAGGGGGGATGAAAATGGGAATAATAGCAATAGACCAGAAAGTAACAGAGAGAAACCAATGATCCACACAGGGAAGAAGTCAAACAGAGCTAAGGGGGGTCAATGATTCCCCTAGGGTCCACGTGGATCCTTCCTGCCTACTTGTGTTTATCAATGAATTTCCCCACAGGGTTCTATATGCAGGTCCTGAAGCAGCTTTTAGCTATTAAACTAAATTAAAAAGAATTTATTTTTCTATTGTTGAGGTGACCTCACTTTTTTTTTTTTTTAGCCAAATGCAGGACCCAAAATAATTCCTCTTCTAGACCAACCCCCTTACGGTAGGGACCCTAGCTGGGCCCGTGGAAATTAATCAAGCACGGCCCACTTTCTGGACTCCCCAGGTTAGCTGAAACTCTGATGTTAGTCAGTGAAGAGTGCTAAAGACGGCGGATTCCGCCCCTTCTGGCGCCGAGCTCCAGCGTCACCGGGCTGCTCAGTAAATCAGTTTGAGTGCAGATTCGCATCTGTTCTCAGCCTGGTGCTGCTTCAGTTCGGCTTATCTGCTCCCCAAAGCTATGGGGCGGTGCAGGCAGCCAGATCGATGTCTAAAATTATAAAATACCCTTCCCTGTCTTCCAACTGAACCCTCCCTTTTTTGGGAAGTGTCCCTTCCTCCTGGCTCCGCAGCGGCCCGGGTCTTATCCCTAGGTGGCTAGGGAAATCAGCTGCGTTCCCCGACCAAAATCCCCCCTCCGCTTCACCGGGTGCTGACTAGCTTGTTTGCTCTGTTCACACAAGGTCCAAGGGGTGCCAGGCAGCCAGCTCCCCAGAAAATAAAACTTTTTTCGCCCCGCCCGCTGCTCCAAATGGCCGTTTTATTTTTTATTTCTGTAACCACGGGGCTCAGCTGCCTGTGCCAACCTCCACCGGCAGCCTCAAAACTCACGAATCTCCACCGTTCGGTCCACGCCGCTGATCCGCCAGATAGATGTCCCAAGCTTCTCACTCCACGCGTGCACAGCACAGACCCCCAGGCAGGACCCCGTCCCCAATCTGCCTTGCTCTGGGAGCTTGCAGTGTGCGCCCTCCTACACCAACGCCATCTTGAGTCTTCCCACTTCAGTGGTATTAATTATACTATTAGCACAACCATCCATTACCAAGACATTTTTCATAACCCCAAGTAGAAACCCTGTAACAATTATATAAAAGCTCCCCATTCCCCTTTCCCCCTGGCCTGTGATACTCACTAATCTACTCTGTGTCTCTATGAATTTGCTTATTATAGGTATTTCTTATAACTGGAATCATACAATATTTGTTCTTTTATGTCTGGCCTATTTCATTCAATGAAATGATTTCAAGGCTTCACCCATATTGTAGCATGTATCAGAACTTCAATCCTTTATATAGATGAATAATATTCCATTGGATATATTTACCACAATTTGTTTATCTCTTCACGTGTCTTAGTACACTTGGGTTCCTTCCACCTATTGGCTATTGTGCATAATGCTGCTATGAATATTTCTGTACAAGTATCTGTTTAAGTTGCTGTTTTCAATTCTTTTGAGTATATATTTAGAAGTGGATTGCTGGATCATATGGTAGTTCTATGTTTAACTTTTCAGAACTATAGTAAATCATGATCTCTGGATGGACAAATACTTATTTTTAGTATTTGTCTAATATGTTTTATTCCACAAAATAATCCATTGGAATTTTATTTGGAATTGCATTGAATTTTTTAACATTTTTTGGAAAACATACATTTTCTAATACTGATTCATCAAGTTTGTAAGTATGGAATAACTTCCTGTTCCGATGTTTAATGGATAATATAGTCCTTTGCAAAATCTAAAGGCAGAGATTTCTGTGTGACTGACATTAAAGAAAAATTCCTAGGAGAATTTGGAAGGAGGAGAAAGCTAAACAAAGAAGAAAGCTCATGTCAAATCTAGTAGTGGGCAGCTTCAGCCTGATCTTGCAAGGCAACTCCAGAGTAAAAGTAAAGCCTGGAGTTGTTATTTGAAGCAAGGGAGTAGAGATTTCATACCCCCATATCTTTTAGAATTTAGTTAATGACTCCTCTGGGATTGGGGTGGGAGTATAACCTCCCAGGCAGTATTTTCTGTCTATTAATGTAAAAATGGACTTCAGTAATCTAAGGGCTGCAGATGCTAGCTTCTGGAAGTAAAAGCACATAACAGTCATGGGTAAAAATAAAACATGTTAAAAAGGGATACAAAGAGATATAGCCAGATGCCAACATTCTGCTGTACACTTCATTTATTTTGGTGTTCTTTAATGTTTTGAAATCAAGTTGATAATTTTTTGCATCCAGGTACCTTGATTAAATTTATTCTTAGGATACTTATGGTTTTGTTGCCATTGTAAATAGAGTCTTTTAAAAATGACATTTTCTAAATGGCAATATATAGAATTCAATAATTTTTACTATTAAACTCAGAGCCAGACATATTATTAAGCATTTATTATTGATAATAATTTAGGGTTTTCTAGAAAACAATACATATATCATCTGTGAATAGTGTTGGTTTTCTGTATTTTTTTTTTTTTTCTTTTTCATAGCTCTGGGTAGGAATTCTCGTACAGTGTTAAAAATATGACAAGTAAGAGTGACATGCCTGTCTCCTTCCTGATTTTAAAGGTAGTGTTTCTAAATTTCCCAATTAATAATGCTGTTCACTGTAGGTTTTCTGTATATATACTTTACTAGGTTAATAAAGTTTCCTCTATTCTTAATTTTCTAATAGTTCTTATGGAGATTGAATGTTAATATTATTTTCCTTCAGAAAAAAATGCCCACAATAACTTCATGGCGAGGCTTTTAAACTCATAAGTAATAAAATTAAATATAAAACAACAATAAGATGTCACTGAGCACACTAGAAAAATTCCTTTCTGGGAATAGATAAAATACTGATGCAATTATTTAGTAATTAATAGAAATATTAAGGCTTTCTATTTATTTTTCATAAGGCTTTCTATATTGTTTTTGGTAAAATACATATATGTATGTATATATTTAGTTCATTTCATTAAATATATTCATGAAATACATTCATTTTTTTATTTTGGTGATGATGGAGGGGCATCCTTGGAGACTTTTCTTTTTTCTTGAAAGAACAGCAAAGTCAAAGAACCTAGTATAATGCTTCTATAATGCCATATTTAATTTATATATTGACACGGAGCATTTATTTGATCTATATGCCAGAAATTCCATATATAACACTTGAAATATTCTGAAAGAAGAATGAGCATTCTACACTGGGTAATACTTAATAATGATAAACTTATTTATTTGATAAACTTTGGCATACTTTGATGAATTGCAGTTTATGTGAATCTCATTTAAAGATTATTTTAAATTATATAGTTGAAACTAAGCATCATGGAATCAATAAATCCTTAAAAGGTTTCCTGCAAATAACACCTGGATTGAAAATAATATAATAAGGCAAACACAAGAAAATAACATCCCCTAAAGATAATTATAATTATAGATAATTATATAGATTTATAAATTATTCATAAGTATAAATCTCATGAGATAATTCTGCCTTATCATATAAAGTATAAAGCCATATTTAAACATATTTTATTTCATATTTTCCCATTCTTATTTTTGATGTATTTAAAATATAACAAATACCTGTTAATTAAATATAAATATAAATATTTATATATTTTTTAAATAATAGAGGTAGATTAAGAAAAACAGAAATTTTTCCTATATCATTCTATGTTTGCTTACTTCCTCACATTAATTACATGTGTAATTATTTCTGTTTCTTTATTTATTTATTTTCTTTCTCTCCCAATAGATTTTAAGCTCCTTAAGGGCATGGACTCTCTCTGTCTTGTACACTATAGCATTCTCAGCACCTATCTGACATGTAGGAACAATTGCAAACATTTGTTTAGCACATGTTATATATAAGTTAGTGTTCTAAGTTCTTTTTATACATTGTTTCTTTTAATCATCACAATACCTCTCTGAGTCAGATATATATATTATTCCAATTTTATAGATGAGTAAACTGAGGCATAGAGAGGTAAATAACAGGCCTGAGAACACAGAGCCATAAATACTGGAGTTTATGATTGGACCCACATGCTCTAAATCCAGAGCATGCACCATTCACTGCTGCTAGTAGGTGCTAGATAAGTATTTGATGCATAGAATATAGTAGTATATAGAAATTCAACTTTAATTTTGCATGACAGTGGTTTGGGTTCTGGTTTTAATTGGGTCATGGAGATCTATTAAAAGAGTCAGAGGTTTTTTGAGTAGACTGATACATAATATTTGAAGGGAAAGGGGAAAGGTAAGAGGGCAGCACATCCTCAGAAAAATGTAATGTGTTCAGCAAATCATTGTATCTTTTGTTCCCAAGTACTCCAAAGACTACATTGCCTAACTCCATTTCATCCAGGTGGGACCTTGTTACTTAATGGTGGAAGTGATGGACCCTGGTTCAGGTTTGCTCCACAGAATGTTCTTAGTGATCCATTACCTTGCTTTGCTCATTGTCTAGCCAGGTGCAGATGATCAGCAGAGGGTCCTGAAGCCCTGGCTGACTGGAGTCATCATAAGATGGAATAGGCCTGTACTTGGGAGTCACTGCTTGATGGAGAGCTACCCAGGAGATTAGCCCAATTAGGCATATCTGTCTCAGTCTTAGTTCATATGAAAAATTAACTCTTATTGGGATTAAATCACTAAGATTTAGGGTATATTGTTTCATCAGAGCATTTCTAAACATCCCAATTAATTCAGAGAGTGAATACATGGGATGACTAATGAATTTATCCAAGGAAGTGAGGAAGGGAAGAGGCAGAGGTGGGGCCCTTTGGAAGACCCATGTGAGTGGCCCATCCTGAGAAGCATTACTCATGGTACCAGGAGCTCATCTAGGCAGAGTCCTTGCCAGGCTGCTGGCTGCACCACAGGGTTGCACAGTCACCATCATTTTCCGCAATGCTCCCTGATACTGGAAGCCCTGAGGGTGAGGTCTTCACAACTTTATAATGAACATAGCTGTTAATGGATGAAAATTTTTGCAAAATCTAATGCACAAAAGAGATAAGCTTCTTGCTATTAACAGCCTTAACTGTAGGTTGCCTCTGGTGTTGGGAGCTCTGAGAAAGCTCCTTGACCCCAAACTACCTGCCCCCAATACACCATTATTTCTTCTAGGTAGCCACACCATGAAGGAAGGAGCCATGCCATGTTTTTTCCTATTTGATACTCCCTATCCCCAAGCCCCACTGTGCACAGTGTACAGCTCAGAGATGCTCTGTTCCTCCTGGATGGAAAGATGTACAGATGAACAATTCCCACAGAGAAGAGGTGACTTAGATGAAGCTGTAGGTTATCTGAATTGGGTCCTAGCTCTTAATTTGCACCATTTCCCCATTCATTTGCTATCTTCCCAGAGATGTTCCTATCTATAAAATGAGATGTTTGACCAATATAAACTCTAAAATGTCTCTTCCAGATTTTATATTCCACAACTGGAAGAAAAACTTAGTAGGTTACCTAGAGTTTCATTTTTACAGTTCCCTTATGCATCCTTTGAGAAATGAATGAATAAAGGGAGGAGGAATAGAGAAATGCATGGGTCATCCTAGGCCCACATTGGAGTAAGTCCTACTAATTTTGAGGAAAACATTTTCATAACACTTTATTTTTTCTAATTAGAAAAATAGTAGTTTTACAAAAAAATCATGTAAATAAAACACCATTCTCATATGTCCTTTTCCCTTATTATTAACACTTTGCATTGGTGTGTTCCTTTTGTTACTATTAATTAATGAATTGTATAAATGTAGTATTAACTATAGGTCATAGTATATATTAGGGTGCCTTTTTTTTTTTTCTGATATACCACCCTGTCATTAACACCTTGCATTAGTGTGGTACATTTGTTATAATTCATGAAAGAACATTTTTATACTGTATTATTTACTCCAGTCCATCATCCACAACATGGTTCTCTGTGTTGTCCATTCCCATGTTTTATTTATTAACTATAGTCCATCATTTAAAATAAGATTCAGTGTGTTGTACAGGCCTATGTTTTGTCTTTTAATTTTTATTTTAGTAATATATATGAGTGACAATTTTCCATCTTGCCACTTTCACATATATAACATATTAATGTTAATCATGCTCACAATTTTGTACTACCATCACAACTATTCATTTTCAAAATTTCACAGTCAACACAAATAGAAAATTCCATACAAATTAAACATTAACTCCCCATTTTCTACTCCAAACACAGCCCCTAGTAACTTACATTCTAGATTCTAACTCTATGAGTTTGTTTATTCTAAATAAACACAGCAAGGAAGTTATAAGAAAACTTTTGACAAGACTGACAAGGAGTACTTGAGTTAAATGTAAAGAGTAGAGATTGGAGGGTGGGGAAGGGAATTTTGAGGAAAATAATAAGGTTGTAAATGGTCTTTGAGGAGAGCTCAGAAAATGTGTTGATTAAAGAAATATGGTAAGGCTGCTGGTCAATGTTGATGGGCATTTTGAAGTTGGTTACATGAATTAATAGTGGACTAAATCTTCCCTATTTTCTAACTTTTTCTAGCTTTGGGAAAAGGTTTGCAGAAGGCTTAGAATTAGATTGGGGAAATTATTAGTTTATAAACGTACATATTTGAAGCTGAGAAAATGTCCAAATCAAGGCATCATCAGGTGATGCTTTCTCCCTAAATAATGGCTGCTGCATACCCTTTAATCTTTTGTCAGAAGGCAAGGTACATGGCAGCATCTTCTGGTCTCTCCCTTCTCTTCCAGGTGTCATTGTCTTCCAGCTTGGTGCTTCCATGGATTTCTCTTTCTTTGTCTGACTTCATTCTCATATAAAGGAGAGGATTAAGTAAGAGGATTAAGACCCACCTTGAATGAGATGGATCACATCTTAACTAAAAATTTTATTCACCAAAAGATTCTTCTTACAATGGGTCCACATACCCAGGAATGGATTAACTTTAAGAGCATACTTTTTTTTAAGGTACCTGCAAGAGATTGAACCCAGGGCCATTAGATTTCAAGCTCTGAGTGTCATATAAAGAATGATGCTTTATCCTCTGGGCTTGATGAAGTTACAGTCCCACCATTTCTAAGGGCTTGTGCAGTTGTCATACTCTCCCCAGACACTGGAATGGAGGCTCCAACATCTTTAAGCATTGGGGTGATGGCCAGGCTCTCAGCTTCACCTTTGTCAAACATCAGAGTGGAAGCTGGCCTATAAGCTCCACACTCATCAAACATTGGGGTAGTGTCCAGCCTCTCCACAACCCTCTAGGCAGCTAAGACACCTAGGGTGCTTAACACTCTTCCTGAATGATGGGGTGGAACGCCCATCCTCTCCAACTTCTGGGGAATATTCATGCTTTCCACATACATTGTTGTGTCCATTCTCTTGGCCTTAGAAAAAGTCTTCAGTCCTTACTTTAGCTTCCATGATTCTGTATTTGAAGTCATTTTCCTTCAGTCTGTCTCTTTTCTGTCCCTTTTAGTCCAGGCTGGCATTGGTTCCATTCATACAGATCTAGCAACAACAACAAAAAAGTGTCACTTATGCATGTAGTACACAGTGGTGCAAGCCATAAAACAATGGACTTTCCTCAGTTCCTTTCTAGATAACTGTATTTCCAATCTTGACTTGCACTCAAATGGCTAACTCTTTCTATGTTCAGTTAATGATGATTTAATTATTTTATTTATTAAGTTTTCCCTCTGCTTTTTTCTGGAGGTAATTATTGCCCTTTCTAGAGAATAAGTTCAACACCACCAGAGTGGCGTCTCTACATTATTCGCTATGAAGTTCTCTGCATTTAGCAAAATGTTGACTTTTATTAAATAGGACCTGAATAAATACTTATTGAATGATTGAAATTGTGGAAATGTAATTTACAATTCAGTTTGTTCTGACTCTAGTTCCATTATACTTTGAACAGTCCACACAGGTGATGTGTGGAAAATGAACCATGATAATTCTCCATCATCTTGGGGTGGTGGGTATGAAAGAAATAATGTATGTGAAAAGGCACAGACCCAAGCCTGGTATGCAGAATGTTCTCAATAAATGCTGTTGCTTTTTGTTTTTCTTAAGCTTAGTGACTTCCTTAATAACGCTGACCCTCCAATATCAGTTCCTGAAATTCTTTAATTCTGATTTCTTCCTGACCATTTGTAGACTCTCTCTCTAAACACTAGAAAGACACTAGGCACTTCTGAAATTGTTTCCTTGTGTAATCAAGACTGCATTAAAAGGGACTAATTAGATGATACCAGCAATATTGTCCACACCTGTGAAGAAGGCCAAAGCTTATTTCAGCACTGTTTCCAAAAGTGGTCCTGTGAGGGGAGGATTAGTTTCCTCAGATAGGCAAAAAGCATACAGCACTCACATCTTACAAAAGACTCCATTCAGGAAGGAGAAAGATTTTCTCTCATACTATGCTGAGTGTTCTCCTATGAATTTAGCAGAAAGCAAAGCCAAGAAGCTGCAGCCCCTTCTGTGAGGCTTTTCTCCCTAATGTTAGTAGTCAAGGATTTTTTCTTTATTTCTTTCTGTTTTTTTTTTTTTTTTTTTTTACTTGCTTACCATTACCAGATGAAGTAGACAGTGGTGAAAGGTGGTGATTATACAAGAAAGGTTGGAGTGAAGAGCTACAGGTCTTCTTTTACCTTTTACTTTTACTATTACTTTTGGAGTCTCAAATTCACCACCTGTAAAATGGAAATAATTGGCATGATTTTAAATAGTATAAGATTCTTTAGCAAAGAAAAGAGAAATGGATGATAGAGTGAATTCCCAGGTGCTTGTAAATGAATGAAACTCTTTTGGGTTCTGACCTAGTACTACTCTGAGAAACTTGAAGCTCAGATGAATTTCTATAATCAGTAGTCAATATATAAATTAAGTCCACTTTGTGCCTTTCTTCAATGTAAAAACAACTTGAATCTCATACAGGAGTTTAATCATGTGAAACAGTCAAATTGGGGATGAGATGCTCAGAGCTGGCTTAGAAGATCCTTTAAGAACCCTTTCACGTCCACCATTCCATGACATTAGGACATAAAAAAATATACTGTTGATCTGTTTGTTCCTTGAGATAGTCAATGTAAGTATAATAGTTTTCCTAACTTCCTCATTAATTTTCACAAAATACTTACATTTCTCAGGATAAATCAAACAAAAGTCTTCCTTTCTTTGCTAATTATTTCTGATTAATTTACTTTTTACTCCCACAAGTCTGAATCACAGAGATGAATCCAATGAGCATTTTTACTTTGGAGCATAAAATTCATTATTTGGCTCATTGTATAACACATGTACTGATAGACTGGAATATCAGTAGGCAGATAAGGCTCAGCTCTCACTAAAACAACAGAGAAAGAGCCAGAGGCTACCTTGAGCACATACTTTGGGGTACAGCAAACCAGGACACTCCTTCACAACTCCCAGGAGAGTGTGGGTCAGAGAGATGAAGAAGCCAAAACAAGTAATTGTGAGTTACTAAACGTCCCATCCAACAGGAAGGGTTCCCTTCCCCCAACTCAGAGATATGAAGTGAGAGTAAAACTCCTGGCAAATTGTACCTGAAAGGAGAGCAGACGACTTTCTCCTTGCCAGCCCTTTTTGATACATATAGAATAGGGAGGTGCTCTGAGTCATCTAGGAGAGTATTGGACAGTTAGGGAAGCCAGGGTGAAATCATGGGTTGCTTGCTTCAGTGGTTGGAAGTGTCACGCAGAACCTGCCCTCAGGACAAAGAGCCTAGGTGGAACCTCTGACTCCCTGCTCCAAACAGGAGTGTGACAGCAGATTCCCTGAGAGGTAGAGAGGTCTGGGAGGGTGGTGAGTGATGTCTTTGCAATGTGTTTAGCCAGCTGGGCCCCACCCTTGAATATCAGAAGGGACCCCAACTCCACAGGGAGAGGGGAGGGTTATCTCCTCAAGCAAGCTGTTGTGGCTCAGCCAGCTAGGTAAAGAAAGCAATTATATCAGAAAGGAGGCAGAGACAGGCAGTTGATTAGCAGGATTCCAGTGGACTGCAGGGAATTTAACATGCCCGAGGGAAAAGGGGTGATAGCCTTCTGAAAGGTTAAATGACCTTAGTAGGCAAAATAGTTCAGTGGAAGAATTTCTATCTAGCATATATGATGTCCCTGGTTCAATTCCTGGCTCTTCCTTGAGAAGTGATCCACCAGGTTATCAAGCATTTTGCTGAAACTTCATGAAAGGGAAAATATAGACATTCTCTTTGTATCAGCTTTTCTTGAATCTCTTATTTTTTTAAAAAAAGGTTACTTTTTTAAATAATTTTTTTTTACTTTTTAAAAGGATAATTAGATTACATAAATGTTACACAAAAATTATAGGGATTTCCATATGCCCCACTTCTCACACCTCCCACAACCTCCCACATAAACATCTTTCATTAGTGTGGCATATCACCTGCAATGGATATACACATCCTGGGGCTTTGCCACTAAGCCTGGACCATAGTTCACATTGTAGACCACACTCTCTCCCACACAGTTCTGCATGTTATATGTTAATATAAAAAGGCCTATATCTGTCATTGCAATGTCACTCAGGATAATTCCCAAGTCACCCCTGTATTACAACTGCTTTTCCCTTTCCCTGCCCCCAAAGTGTTCAGTGGCCACTGGCTCCACATTAATGTTGTAATTTCTTCCATTGCTTGAATCACAATATGTCTATAACAGAATACCAGTAAATCCACTCTAATCCATAGCTCTCCCCCAATCCCGAGGAGTCTGGGATTGTGATGTCCACTCCACCTCCAAGTGAGAGGGGAATTATATCCCATGAATAAGATGGATGGTACTATCCTGCCTGCAGCTGCAAACTCTCTCCATTCCCTGGGATGGCTGCTATCCGTCATCATCTCCCTGTCAGGTATCCTGGGTGGTTCCATTGAGCTGTAGAGTAGGAGTTGCTGATCCACTGAGATCCTGGGACCAGCTGGATCCAATCTCTGGAAGTACACCTACAAACTCCAGCACCACATATAGGTTTGAATAGAAGGGACAGATGGACCTTGTACAGGGAAGACATATTTGAGTCCAACTCTGTCACTCTCAGTAGCACAGATTCCAAAGTAGGGCCCACTGATAAGGCACAAACTCTGGAGCTACCTGCCCTGATATAGGACCTGGGTGTCTCCAGAGCTTTCAGGAGCCCCTCTATTTGGGGTGATATTGACATCGAAGCCTATGAGGCCCTACTGAGATATGCATAAGTGTTACCTCATGGATAACTTCCCAACTCACTTTGAAGTCTCTTAGCAATATGAACTCATTGGTCTTTACCATTTCCCCATTTTATTTGAGGTCTTTTTCCAGTTGTATTGCCAGTAGGCACTTGGTAGTAATCTCTCATTGCCAAGGAGGCTCATCCCTGGGAGACATGTCCCATGCCAGGAGGAAGGTAATGCATTCATATGCTGACTTTGGCTTAGAGAGAGGCCACATTTGAGCAACAAGGAGGCTCTCAGGAGGCAACCCTTTAGGCACCCCATATCAAGTGGCCAACTTTCAATTTCAAGAGCAGAGACTGGAAAGGCTGGTCAACCATAACAAAAGGCCATCAGTGGATCATCCTCCTTTGTGAGACACTGCCCTTGCACTTGGGGGACTATTGCTGCTCCCTTGGAGAATGTGGCAGAGCTCTCCAGGATGGGAATTCAGTATTCTCTCATTTATTGAATGATTCACCACCCAGTGTGACCATGCCCCAGGAGCATTTGAACAATTTTATATACCTTTTATGTATGTTCAGGTGAACTTCCTCCCATGAAACCGCCATCTCTGACAACCCCCACCAATGATTCTCTCCTTCCCCAGTTGTAACCCTTCTATGATCCAAAGCTTCTTTAAAGATGAAGCCAATGCAATAGCCAAATACAATTAATAGGAAAATGAAATAATAATGATAAGTTTAAATGTAAGAGGATAAAATATATGAAACCTTAAAAAAAACTAAAAATAAAATAATATTAAAGGGTTGGGATGTTAAAAAAATGGGAAGAAAATTTAAAACAAAAAAATTTTTTTTGACATTTTGCCTTTTATAACTGCAATTTTTGGTGTCCAGTCTGTACAGTGGCACCTTTCCCCTCTCACTCCCCATTGTCTTGCTATTTTTCATTTAATTTTCAAAGAAGTTTTAGGTCACAGCAAAGTCACACACAGAATACAAGAGATTCTCCTATACCCAACATCATCCCCCTTTCCTATCCCATATTAAAACCTTTTTGTATGTGGATGATAGCATTGTTATAACTGTTATACAGATAGTGAAACATAGCTACTAAACATTGCCAATGGTTTACATTATGGTTTATATTTTAGACCATTTGCTTTTATAAATTTTGATGAAATTTACCATGTCCTGTGTCCATCACTGTAAGGTAATGAAAAACATTTCCACTGACCAGTAAATATCCCCTGTTTGATCTATTCTGTTCCTCCCTCCCCATCATCCCAGGGCCCACAATGACCCCATGGCTTGACTGTTTGTATGACAAGATTCATTGTTAAATGCAACAAGAAATCTTGAAACACTGGTTTGTCCTCCAATATTAGAAACCACCCTCTCTCATAAGAGACACCCACCTGTCTATTTCTGAGAGAATCGGTCCTCCCAAAGATGGGAGTTCATCTCCTTCCTGCTAATTGTGTGGGTCTCAACCCACTGATACAACACATTATGAAAGGATGAACACTCACACACTCCCTAGAAGCCTACTCCAGCTGTGCCCTGTCCCAAATACCCCCCAACCAACACCTTAAACCAGTCACACTTCCTTGTCATATTGCCATAAGAACATTCCCACCTCTGTACTTTCAACCTCATACCTACAAATCCCAAGTGTTCACCTATTCCCTTCCCATCTCTTCCCCCAGTATCCTGGGTATTCTAACCCACCCTTCTGAATCTACCTGCTTGTCAACCCTGCACCACCAAACCCAATAAGATCACTACTCACCTGTCCCATTCCTTTCAGTACACACCTACACTCTATCACTTTACCATAGATTAGATCCGTATGGGTGATGGCTCACAACTTTCTCTTTTCTTTCTCTTTCTTGTAAACCTATCTTTCAGACAATAGTTCTCAAAGACTGCACAATTTCCTTAATTTATACCAGGGAGGTCATATACTGTTCATCCTTCAATGCCTGACTTGCTTCACTCTACATAAGGTCTTCAAGATTCATCCATGTTATTCCGTGTGTTAGCACTTTATTCCTACTTACAGCTGAGTAATATTCCATTGTATGTATGTACCACATTTTGTTTATACATTCATCTGTTGATGGGCACCTGGGATGATTCAAACTTTTGGCAATAGTGAACAATGCTGCTATGAACATTGGTGTGCATAAATCTGTTCTTGTCTTTGCTTTCAATTCTTCTGGGTATATACCCAGCAGTGAAATCACTGGATCATATGGAAGTTCCACAGTTAGTTTTTTAAGGAATCGCCAAACTGTCCTCCACAGTGGCTGGATCATTCCACAATCCCACCAGCAGTGGATGAGGGTTCCCATTCCTCCACATCCTCTCCAACATTTACAGTCTCCTGTTTTTTTATAGCCACCATTCTAATGGGTTTAAGATGGTATCTCATTTTAGTATTGATTTGCATTTCCCTCATAGCTAGCAATGTCGAGCATTTTTTCATGTGCTTTTTAGCCACTAATATTTCTTCCTTGGAGAAGTGTCTTTTCAGGTTATTTGCCCATTTTAAAAATGTTTTTTTTTTTTTGTCTTTTTATTTTCGATGTGTAGGATTTCTTTATATATGTAGGATATTAGGCTCCTATCAGATATATGGTGGCCAAATATTTTCTCCCATTGTGTAGGCTGCCTTTTTATTTTCTTGATTACATCCTTTGATTTGCCAAAGTTTTTAATTTTGAGGACATCCCATTTATCTATTATTTCTTTTGCTGCTTGTGCTTTGAGTATGAAGTTCATGAAACCATTTCCTATTACAACATTCTGTAGATGCTTCTCTACATTATCTTCCAAGGTCTTTATTGTCTCAGTTCTTATATTTAGATCTTTAATCCATCTTGAGTTGATTTTTGTATAAGGTGTGAGATGGTGTTTCTCTCTCATTCTTTTGGATCTGGATAACCAGTTCTCCAAACCATTGTCTCCCAACTGAGGGGCTTGGTGGCCTTGTCGAATATCAGATGACTGTATATGTGAGGATTTATATCACAACTCTCAATTCATTTCCATTGGTCAGTATATATATCCTTGTGCCAATACCATGTGGTTTTGACCACTGTAGCTTTGTAGTATGTTTTAAAGTCAGGTATTGTGATACCTCCAACTTCATTTTTCTTTTTCAATATGTCTTTGGTGATTCAGGGCCTCTTACCCTTCCAAATAAATTTTGTAGTTAGTCTTTTCTATTCCTTAAAAAATACAACATTGATTTTTATTGGCATTGAATTAAATCTGTAGATTAGTTTGGGTAGGATAAACATCTTGATGAAGTTTAGTCTTCCTATCCATGAACAGGGAATATTCTTTCATTTATTTATGTCTACTTTGATTTCCTTTAACAGTGTTGTGTAGCTTTCTGTATATAAGTTCTTTACATCTTTAAGTGAATTTATTCCTAGGTATTTGATTCTTTTAGTTACTATTGTAAATGGTAATTTTTTCTTGATTTCCTCCTCAGATTGCTCATTAACGGTGTACAGAAATGGTACTGTTTTTTGAGCATTGATCTTATAGTCTGCCACATTACTGAACTCCTTTATAAGTTCTAGAAGCTTAGTTGTAGATTTCTCAGGGCTTTCTATGTATAGGATCATGTCGTCTGTAAATAATGAAATTTTTACTTCTTCTTTTCCAATTTGCATACCTTTTATATCTTTTTCTTGCCTCAGTGCTAGAGCAAGTACTTCTAAGACAATGATAAATAAGAGTGGTGATAGTGGGCATCCTTGTCTTGTTCCCGATCTCAGAGGGAAGTCTTTTAGGATTTCACCATTGAAGGTGATGTTAGCTTTGGGTTTTTCACATATACCCTCTATCATGTTCAGAAAGTTTCTGTCTATTCCTACCTTTTGAAGTGTTTTATCAGGAAAGTGTGCTGTATTTTGTCAAATGCTTTTTCTGCATCCATAGAGATGATCATGTGATTTTTTTCTTTCAATCTGTTTATGTGGTGTATTACATTGATTGATTTTCTTATGTTGAACCATCTTTGCATACCTGTGATGAAACCCATTTGATCATGGTGTATAATTCTTTTGATATGTTGTTGAATGTTTTAGCAAGTATTTTGTTCAGAATTTTAGCATCTAGGTTTATTACAGAAATTGGTCTGTAATTTTCCTTTCTTGTGGTATCTTTGTTTGGCTGTAGTATTAGGATAATGTTGGCTTCATAGAATGAGTCAGGCAATATTCATTCTACTTCTATTATTTAGAAGAGCTTAAGCAGGATTGGTGTTATCTCTTTCCGGAATGTTTGGTAGAATTCAGCTGTGAAGCCATCTGGTCCTAGGCTCTTCTTAGTTGGGAGGTTTTGGGTGACTGATTTTATCTCTTTACTTGTAATTAGACTGTTGTGTTAATCAATTTCTTCTTTCATCAATGTTGGCTGTTTGCAAGTTTTTAAGAATTTGTCCATTTCCTCTAAATTATCATTTCTGTTGGCATATGATTTTTCAAGGTATCCTCTTATGACACTCTTTATTTCTGTGGGGTCAGTATTGATAACCCCTTCCTCATGCCTTATTTTGCATATTTGCATCTGCTCTCCCTTTTTCTTTATTGGAGTGCTAAGGGTTTGTCAATTTTATTGATCATCTCGTAGAACCAGCTTTTGATTTTATTTTTTCTAGCACTTTCTTATTTCCTTTTTCATTTAGTTCTGCACTAATCTTTGTTGTTTCCTTCTTTCTACTCCCTTTGTGGTTAGTTTTTTGGTTTTTTTTTTCCAATTCCTCAGGTGTGCAGTTTGGTCTTCAATTTTAGCTCTTCCTTCTTTTTTAATATAAGCATTTATGGCAATGAATTTCCCTCTCAGTACAGATTTGGCTGCATCCCATATGTTTTGATATGTTGTGTTCTCATTTTCATTTGTTCAAGGTAGTTTTGATTTCTTTTGCGATTTCCTCCTTGACCCACTGTTTGTCTAAGATTGTGTTGCTTAACTTCCATAACTTTTTACCTAATCTGGTTCTATGGTCTTTAGTGATTTCCAATTTCATTCCATTGTGTTCAGAGAAATTACTTTGTATTACCTCAATCTTTCTGAATTCATTGAGAGTTGTTCTGTGGCCTAGGATGCGGTCTATCTTGGAGTATGGTCCGTGTGCACTCGTGAAGAATGTATATCATGCTGTTTTTGGGTGTAGCATTTGGTATATGTCTATTAGGTCCAGATCACATAATGTATTATTCAGAATCTTTGTTTCTTTATTAATTCTCTGTCTAGATGTTCTGTTTAATGGTGATAATGGTGTATTAAAGTCCCCCACTATAATTGTAGAGGCATTTGTTTCTCTACTTAGTTTTTCCAGTGTTTGCCTCATGTATTTTGAGTCATCCTGATTAGGTGAATAAATGTTTATGATTGTTCACTCTTCTTGAAAATTTACCCCTTTTACAGATATGTAGTGTCCATCTTTGTCTCTTACAATAGTCTATTTTCTTAAAGTCTATTTTTTCTGATATTAGTATAGCTACTCCTGCACTTTTTTGTTTGTTGTTTGCTTGTAACATTGTTTTCTATCTATTCACTTTCAGCCTCCTTGAATCCCTGGACCAAAGTTTGGTTTCTTGTAGACAGCATATTAGGTGGATCATATTTCCTTATCCATTCTTGAAATCTGTGTCTCTTGACTGGTAAGTTTAATCCATTAACATTCAGTGTTATTAATCTCAACGAATTTCTTACATCAGCCATATTTTTTGGGGTTTATGTATGCCATATGTTGTTTTTATTTTTTTTTGCCTTTTTAGTTGTCTTACACTCTCCTCCAACTCTCTCTCTCTCCTGTTTTTTCCTTTCACCCTGTAGAACTTCCTTTAGTATTTCATGAAGTGCAGGTTTCTTATTGGCATACTCTCTTAATTTCTGATTATCTGTGAATAATTTGAACTCTCCATTATTCTTGAATCCCATCTTCGCTGGATAGAGAATTCGTGGCTGGAAGTTTTTTTTTTAGTACCTTGACTATGTCATACCACTGTCTTCTTGCCTCCATTGTTTCAAATGAAAAATAGCACTTAATCTTATTGTGCTTCCCTTATATGTGTTGGTTATGTTTTCTCTTGCTGCCTTGAGTATTTTCTCTTTGAATTGAACATTGGATATTTTGACAATTATATGTCTTGGAGTAGACCTGTTGGGATTTATACTGTTTGTGGTGTGCTGTGCTTCCTGGACATGTTGAGTCATCCCCCTCAATAGGTTTGGGAAGTTTTCAGCCATTATTTACTTCAACACTCCTTCTGTTCCATTTCCCTTTTCTTCTCCTTCTGGGATGCCTATAATTCATATGTTTGTGCACTTTGTGTTGTCAGTTAAATCCCAGAGTCTATCTCTTCTGCTAATTTGTTTGATTTTAGATGTACTGTCTTCCACATCACTAATTCTTTCTTCTGCCTGGGCAAATTTGTTGTTATGTGAATCCAGGGTCTTTTTTATTTCTTGGATTGTGACATTCATCACCATATCTGTTATCTTTTTATGTATGTTTACAATTTCTTCTGTATGTTCACCCACAGTCTTCTTAATATCCTTAATTTCTTCCTTCACTTTATTAAGTTGGTCCATGATAGTAGTTTTGACAGCTTTGATTAGTTGTTCAATGTTCTGCATCTCTTCCTGGTTTTTAGTTTGTTCATTGGACTGGTCCATGTCTTTCTGTTTTTCAGTATGATTTGTAATTTTTTGTTGCTCTCTGGTCATCATTTTATCTTGATAGGTTTGTTCAGGTGATTAGCTTCTTTCTCTGCTTTAGAGTTTTATTTAGCTGCTGGTTCTATGTGTGTGTGTTTGTGTGTGTGTGTTAAGATTTCTCTCTGACACTTTGTTCTTCCTATTCTATTTCCTTGCTTTGTTCTATATTTTCTTGAAGGAAAAAGATTAGGGCCAGGGGAATTGAAAGAGGTAAACAGGAAAAAGGATAATAGTAATTTTGATAAAAGTTAGAAGAGGGGCCATATCAGACTTGGTAAAATGAATATTTAACTCATGTGGGCAGTTAGAGTGATGGGGGAAAAAAGTGGAGTACCTACAATGGAATGTGAAACCAAATAGAGGAAAATATATAGATTGATTTAAAAGGCCAGAATGATGAGGAGAGAGAGAAAAAGTAAAGAAAGTGCTTAAAAGAAAAAGTTAATAATATTAATAAAAAAGAAAACAGAATAGAAAGATGGAAATTAACACCCATGAAGTTGAGGACTAATGACAAAAGGTGGAACATAAGAACCACAAAAGAAAGCAGAAGGTAGAAAGATGTAGGAAGGAAAAGAGACGGCATTGGTAGACAAAATCAATATGCACAGTATGGAAATCAAGGAAAAACAAGCACAGCAAAGAAGAAACAAGCTAGCAGCACCTAATTTTGAAAAAGGTGGGGGGGGGGAAGAGGAAAGAAAGGCAAGCAACAAACAAACAGACAAAGAAAAACCAAACAAACACACAAGCAAGCAGTTAAACAAAACTAAGGAAGAACAGCGTCCTTTCTTGGGCCATTGTGGAGCCTTTCAGCCTGCCTGTGTTCATCAATCAATTACCCTACAGGTTTTGAGGCAGATTTTAGCGATTAAACTAAGTTAATTTTTTTAAGTAACCTCTTTTTTTTTTTTTTTTTTTTTTTTTGGATTAATATGGGATTCAAAAGAAGACCTCTGGGGAAGCGGCTGTGGCTCAATCAGTAGGGCTCCCGTTTACCATATGGAAGGCCCTGGGTTCAGTTCCCGGGGCCTCCTGGTGAAGGCAAGCCTGCCTGCACGGCGTGGTTAGCTGACCCAGCGAGCACAAGCAGCAAGGGGGGGATAAATGAATAAATAAATAAAATCTTAAAAAAAAAAAAAGAAGACCTCTAGTAGACCACCCCCTCCACCAAGGGGACTCTAAATAAGCACATGGAAACTTATCAAACACTTCCCACTCCCTGAACCCCAAAGGGGAGCTGAAATCTTGATACCTGTCAGAATGGAAATATAAAATTGGCTGACTCCACCCCCTCCTGAGCCAAGCCTCTGTTTTCCATGGCCTGATTATATAAATTTACCATAAATTAGCTGTTAGGTAAATCAGGATTCTGCAGCAGATTCGCCTCTCCCTTCAGCCTGGCACCACTTCAAGATGGCTGGTTTGCTCCCCAAAGCTGCAAGGGGGTCCAGGCATCCAAACCCACAGAAAGGAAACCCCTCTCCACCTGCTGCTAGAACTCTTCCACTCTTGGATAATGCTTCCTCTCACCAGGGTTGCTGCTGGGAGTCAGGGCTCACCTCAGCCCTTTGGCCTAAGGGTGGGTCTTAACCATCCATGTCTATGATTTCCAGCTGGGGAAAAACTCATAATTTTATGTTGAGCAATCTACTTCACTGTTCAGCTCTTTCCAGATTGATGTCCCTAAGGTTCTCACTCCATGGGCTCCCAGAACAGAACACTCAGGCAAGATCCTGTCCCCAATCAGCTGTCCTCTGTGAGAGAGATGGTGAGTGCCCAACTAGTCTGACGCCATCTTCCCTGACTCCCAAAAGGTTGCTTTTTTATTTCTCTTATTATACTGACTAAAACCTGGTTCACAACCTGCAGAGAGCAAACTGCAGGGTGAGGGGTTGATGATCATCATCAACCTGAGAAGAATCATAGGACCCTAAGAGGAAGGTTGTTTTTCCATGTTTTTTTAAAATTTTTTCTTCTGTTTCCATTTTTTTTATTGAGTTACTGCAGTCTTCTTTCTTGTTTGCTGTGTTTCTGCTCCCTTTGTTTCTCTGTTTTTCTTTTGTTTACTGATTTACTCTACCTATACTATTCTTTTTTTCTCCTTCGCCTTTATATTTTTTGTTTTCTGTTGTTATTCTTTCATTCTAACTCTTATTTAGTCTCCAGTTTTTCTTGTTTTTATTTCTCACTTCTTTTTTCTATTTACTTTCTTTTTTTACTTTTTTCTTATTCTTTATTCTTTTTCTATTCCTTTCTTCTCACAATTCCAAAATTTTAATTCATTCTATATATTGTTTTCTATTCTGTTTCTTATTTCATTGTTTCTATTCCACTTTTCTAATCTTATTCCTCTGTGCTTCTTACTCATGTTAATAATTTAATTAACTAGATCTTGTACAGTTCCTCTCCTACTTGTACTTTTATTAATACTATTGTGCTTTTTCTTTTACTATCTCTTTCCTTTTTCTCTGGTCCTTTTTTTTCTTTCAAGGGAACATAGACAACAACAAGGAAATAGAATAAGTAGAATAAAATGTCAAAGTGAAACCTTACCACACACACAATAAAAAAATAAAAACATAGAATAGATAGAGGAATGAATCAACTGAATAAATCCATAAAGATAAAAGATGCTTAGACACCAACAAAAAAATTAAAAGCCATACTAAGGAACAGGAAGACATGGCTCAGTCTGACAAACAAACAAAAAACCAAGAGGAGATGCAGAATATGGAAGACCTAGTCATAGTTGTCCAAACAAATATGAATCAACTTAATAAAGTGAGGGACTAGATTAAGGATATTAAGAAGACACTGGGAGAACACACTGAGAAAATTGTAAACATACATAAAAAGATAACGGAGATGACATTGATCAAGGACACAATCCAAGAAATAAAAAATATACTGGAGGCACAAAACAACATATTTGAAAAAACAGATGAAAGAATCAGTGATGTGGAAAAACTACATCTGAAATAAATCAGATAGTAGAATACATAGATGAAATGATAGAAAAAAATTCTGCAGGGACAAAGGGATTTGAATGACAACAAGAAATGCACAAACATAGACATTCTAGGCATCCCAGAGGGAGAAGAGAAGGGAAAGGGAGACAGAAAGATTCTAAAGCCAAAATAAAAGCCACACCTTATGAGGTGGCAGGGCTCTTCTCTGCATATCTGATGGAGAGTCCCCTGATCCCCCCCCAAAAAAAAAAAAAAAAAAAAAAAGAGTGTTGGAGGAAATAATGGCTGTTAACTTCTCAACCTTATTGAGAGAGATAAATGTACATGTCCAGAAAGTGTAGTGCACTCCAAACAGTATACATCCTAAATTGTCCAATGCTCAAAACCAAGAGATAATACTGAAATCAGCAAGAGAAAAGAGAACCATCATATACAAGGGAAGCTCAATAACATTCAGTGCTGAATTCTCACCTGAAACCAAGGTTGCAAGAAGGCAGTGGTATGGCATAGTTAAGGTGCCAAAAGAAAAAAAATCCATCTGAGAATTCTCTATCCAGCAAAGCTGAAATTCAAAAATGAGAGAGAGTTCCAAATATTCACAGATAAACAGAAATTAAGAGAGTATGTCAAAAGGAAACCTGCACTTCAAGAAATATTAAAGGGAGTTCTGTAGGTCAAAAGGAGTAAACAGGAGAGATAGAGTTGGAAGAGAGTGTAAGAGCAACTAATAGGATAAAAAGAGAAATAAAAATGCATATGGTATACATAAACCTAAAGAATATAAGGCTAATGTAAGTAAATCCTTGACAGTAATAACATTATATGTTAATGATTAAAGTCACCAGTAATGGGACACAAATTGGCAAAATGGATAAGGAAATATGACCCATCTATATGCTGTCTACAAAAAACCCACCTTAAACACAGGGATGCAAGGAGGCTGAAAATGTGAATGGATGGAAAACAATTTCACAAGCAAAAAATAACCAAAAAAGGGTGGGAGTAACTATACTAATATTGAACAAAATAGGTTTTAAATGCAAAACTATTGTAAGAGAAAAAGAAGGACACTATATATTATTACAAGGGGTAATCTATAAAGAAGAAAGAATAATCATAAATATTTATGCACCTAACCAGGGCTCCTCAGAGCATATGAAGGAAACACTTGAGAAACTAAGTGAAGAAATAGAAGACTCTACATTTATAGTGGGGGCCTTTAATACGCCATTATCACCATTACATAGAATATCTCAACAGAGAATCAATAAAGAAACACAGACTTTGAATAACACATTAGATAACCTGGACCTAATAGACATATACAGAACATTACACCCAAATAAAGCAGGGTATACATTCTTCTCGAGAGTACATGGATCATTCTCCAGAATAAACCACATGCTAGGTCACAGAACAATTCTCAATGAATTCAGAAAGATCAGATTATACAAAGTAAACTCTGACCAGAATAGATTAGAAAGAAGCTGGAAATCTGTAATGGGCAAAGAACCAGATCAGGAACAATGATATGTAAGTCGATCAACACACACTGGAGCAAAGATTGAGTCAAGGAGGAATCTCAAGGGAAATTGGTAACTACATTGAAATGAATGAAAATTACAAAACAACGTATCAAAACATATGGGATGCAGCAAAAGCTGTACTGAGAGGGAAATTCAGAGGACTAAATGCCTATATTAAAAACAAAAGAAGAGCTGAAATCAAAGACATAAATGCAAACCTGGAGGAATTAGGAAAAGATCAACAAACTAACCACAAAGGAAGTAGGGAGAAAGAAGTAACAAAGATTTGAGCAGAACTAAATGCAATAGAAAATATGGAAGCACTAGAAAAAATAAACAAAACCAAAACCTGGTTCTTTGAGAATAATAATAAAATTGACAAACTCTTAGCTAGACTAACAAAGAAAAAAGAGAGAAGATATAAGTACGTAAAATAAGAAATGAGGAAGGGGATATCACCACTGACTGCACAGAAATAAAGAATATCATAAGATGATACTTTGAAAAATTGGATGCCAACAGCATGGATAATTTAGAGGAAATGGACAAATTCCTAGAAACACACAAGCAGCCTAAATTGTCAAAAGAAGAAATTGATAACCTCAACAGACCAATCACGAGTAATGAGATTGATTTACTCATCAAAACCTCCCAACTAAGAAGAACCCAGAACCAGATGGCTTCACAGGTAAATTCTACCAAACATTCTGGAAATAACTAACATTAATCTTGCTTAAAATCTCCCAATAAATAGAAGAGGAGGGAACATTGCCTAACTCATTCTATGATACCAACATCACCCTAATACCACAGTCAAATACACCTCAAGAAAAGAAAACTATAGACCAATCCTTTATCCCTCTAATGAACCTGGATGCTAAATTCCTCAATAAAATACTTGTTAATTGTATTTAACACATCAAAGAATTATACACCATGACCAAGTGGATTTCATCCTCGGTATGCAAGGATAGTTCAACATAAGAAAGTCAATCAATGTAATACACCACATAAACAGATTTTTAAAAATCACATGATCATCTCTATAGATGCAGAAAAAGCATTTGACAAAATACAGAAACTTTTTCTGATAAAAAACACTACAAAAGATAGGGATAGAAAAAAACTTCCTCATCATGATAAAGGGTATATATGAAAAACCCACAGCTATCATTATATTCAATGATGAAATCCTAAATGCATTCCCTCTAAGATCGGGAAGAAGACAAGTATGCCCACTTCCACCACTTCTGTTCAACATTGTCTAAGAAGTACTTGCTCAAGCAGGCAAGAAAAAGATATAAAAGGCATCCAAATTGGAAAGGAAGAAGTAAAAATCTCATGATTTGCAGACGACATGATCCTATCAATAGAAAGCCCTGAGAAATCTACATCAAATCTTCTAGAGTTTATAAATGAGTTCAGTAAAGTTTCAGATGATCAGATCAATGATCAAATATCAGTAGCATTTCTGTACACCAATAATGAGCAATCTGAGGAGGAAATCAAGAAAAAAAATCCCATTTACAATAGCAATTAAAAGAATCAAATACTTAAGAAGAAATTTACCTAAAGATGTAAATGACTTATATGCAGAAAACTACACAACACTGTTAGAGGAAACCAAAGAAGGCAAATAAATAGAACATTTCCTGTCCATGGATAGGAAGTCTAGACATCATTAAAATATCTATCCTACCCAAACTGTAGAACATGTATAATACAATCCCAATAAAAATCACCACAGCATTCTTTACTGAATTGGAAAAACTAACTATGGAATTCATTTAGAATGGCAAGAGGCCCCAAATAGCCAAAGACATTGAAAAAGAAAAATGAAATCAGAGGAATCACACTACCTGATTTAAAACATACTACGTAGCTAGCTGCATTTGTCAAAGCTGTATGATATTGACACAAGGATAGACATACTGACCAATGAAGAGTATGTCTGAGTATACTGAGAGTTCTGATAAAGATCCTAGCATATAAAGTGAACTGATATTCAACAAGGCCACCAAGCCCATTCAACTAAGAAAGAATGGCCTCTTCAACAAATGGTGCTTGGAGAACTGGATATCCATATTCAAAAGAATGATAGAGGAACACCATCTCACACCTTACAAAAATTAACTGAAGATGGAGCAAAGATCTAAATATAAGAGCCAATACCATAAAGACCTTGGAAGATAATGTGGGAAAGCATGTACAGTAGCTTGTATTAGGAAATGGCTTCATGAACTTTACACTCAAACACAAGCAGCAAAAGAAAAAATTGATAAATGAGCCCTTCCCAAAATTAAAAACTTTAGCACCTGAAAGAAGTTTGTCAAGAAAGTGAAATGGCAGTCTACTCAATGGGAGAAAATATTTGGTAACCATATATCTGATAGGGGCCTAATATCACACCATGAAAATAAAAAGACAAAAAATCCATTTAAAAAATGGGAAAGTGATTTGAATAGACACTTATCAAAGGAAGAAATACAAATTGCTAAAAAGCACAGGGAAAGATGCTCAACATCACTAGGTATTAAGGAAATGTAAAGCAAAACTATAATGAGATATCATCTTACATCCATTAGACTGATGGCTGTTAAGAAAACAGAGGGCTACAAGTATTGGAGAGGATGTGAGGGAATGGGAACCTTCATCAACTGCTGGTGGGAATGTAGAATGGTGTAACCACTGTGGAGGGCAGTTTGGTGATTCCTCAGAAAACTAAATATAGAACTGCCATATGATCCAGCAATTCCACTGCTTGGTATATACCCAGAAGTACTGAAAGCAAGGTCATGAAGAGATACAAGCACACCACTCTTCATAGCAATGTTATTCACTAGTTCTAAAAGTTGGAATCAACCCAAGTGCCTTTCAACAGATCAATGAATAAATAAATTGTGGTATATGCATACAATGGGATATTACTCAGCTATAAGAAGGAATACAGTATTAACACACAGGACAGCATGGATGAATCTTGAGGACCTTATGTTGAGTGAAGCAAGCCAGGTAGTGAAGGACAAATATTACATGACCTCACTAATATGAATTAGGCAAATTGAGCAATCTCACAGAGCAAGTCTGGAAGCTAGGTTTACAGGAGACAGAAAGTGTGAAGAAGGTTGTGAGCCAACACCTGTATGGGCAAAATCTATAATGAGTAAGTGTGTAGTTGTACAGTGGATGAGCAGGCATGGCCATGGTATAATGATGCTGTTGGGCTTGGCGGTGCTGATTTGTCAGGTGAGTGGTGTGGCGTGGATGGGTTGGACTGTCCGTGGAACTGGGGGGAAGGTTGGGGGAGGGAGCAGGTGAACACTGGGTAATGGTGGGTACAATGTTGGGGATTCTCTTTTGGCAATAAGGCAAGTGAGGGTTGCTGGTTTGGGCTGGTGGATGTGGGGGTCATTCGGGACAGTGTGCACCTGGGCAGGCTTTGAAGTAGTTTGTAAGTGTTTATCTTGTCATAGTGTGTTTTTTCAGTGGGTGGAGACACAAATAATGAATAGCAAGGTGGTGGACTCTCATCCTGGGGAGGCCTGCTGTGTTCCCAAATATTTGGGTGGGAGTCTCTTGAGAGCATGGGCAGTGCCTAATAGGGGAGGGCAGACCAATGTTGTCAAGTACTCAAAGTTATCGCAGGTAACTATGAATCTTGTCCTTCAAGGAGTGAAGCTTGGTGGTTGCAATGGAGTCTGAGTGGAAGTGGAGGGAGGAATAGAATAGATGGAACATGGTGCATTTTGGGGGAGATAGAAGTGTTCTACATGATCTTGCTATGATGGATATAATCCATGTTGAATTGCATCAATGTTTAAAAATTGTATGTACCAAAATATAAACCACAATGTAAACCATTTACCATGGTTGGTAGCTATGTTTCAATATCTGTACATCAGTTGTAACAAGCATGCCATCCTCATATAAAATGTTATTAATCAGGGAATGGGGAAAAGAGAGAGGATGTTGGGTGTATGGGAGTCCTCTGTATTCTGTACATGACTTTTCTGTAACCTAAAACTTCTTTGAGGACAAAATGAAAAAAGTAAGGCAGTAGGGGAATAAGTAGGAGAAAATGTCACTGTACATATAGGAAAACAGATCTTACATTGATGAAATGCAAAATATCAAAAAACATTTTAAATATATTTTCATTATTTTTATTATTTCAAATTTTTATTTTTAAAATTATTTTATTTTATTTTTTTTATTTTTAAAACTATCATTATTATTTCATTTTCTTATTTTTGAAGAAGTTTTGGATCACAGAAGTGTTACAACTGTGGCAGGGGAGGATCATTGGTGCAGGGTGTCAGTGATGGGGCATACATGGGAAGAAGCTCACCTTGGCATGAATATAAGGAATACAAATGTGTCCAAATGTTCACAGGATATTGTCACAGTTGGTGGAGATACACACAATAACTGAGGGAATATCAAATTCTCATCCTGGGGGCTCTGTCACATTCTCCAATGGATCAGCTAGAACCCCTGAGCACAGGGGCAATGACTAGTGAAGGAGGATGGTCCATTGATGGGCCCTTGATATTGAGGACTGTGCATATGAACCTTTACTCTTGAAATTGAAACTTATCCTAGTATTATAGGGTGCCTAAGAGTTGTCTTCTAGGAACCTCCTTTTTCCGCAAATGTAGCTTCTCTCTAAGCGGAACTCAGCATATAAATACATTACCATCACCCAAGGTTGAGACATAAGGGGATGAGCCTCCCTGGCACCAAGGGATTACTACCAAGCACCAATAAGCAATGCAAATGGAAAAAGACCTTGACCAAAAGGGGGAAGAGATAAGTACAAATGAGTTTATGTGGATAAGAGCCTTCACAGTGAGTCAGGAGGTCATTCAAGAGGTTACACTTATGCACGTCTCAAGAGTATCTCATTGACTGCCCCAAATAGCAGTGCTCATGAGGGTTCTTGTGACATCCTGTAGTCAAGACAGATAGCTCAGGAGTTTGTTGCTTTGCCAGTGGGTGCTTCTTTGGAATTTATGCTCCCCAATGTGACAGAGTTGGACTCAGTTGTGGTTTCTCTGCACATGGCTCTTCTGTCCTTCTATTTGAACCTATAATTAGTACTAGAATTAGTAGGTAGACATTCCAGGGACTTAAATCTTTGGGCTGCCCATGTGCCAGCTGGGTTCTGAATCTCAATGGAGTTGCAACATCTACTCTCCAGTTAATTGTTCTCATTCAGGACAACTAACAAGGAGGTGATGATGGACAAATACCATGCCAAGGAACTGAGGAAGTCTACATCTGCAAGCAAAAGAGTCCCACCCATCAGCCCCATGGGATCACAGCCCCCTCTCAATTAGAGGTGAAGTAGACGGAATCCCAGTGGGTTCCGTGTAATATTTTAGGTAATCTAAGCACCTCTTAAAATATATGTATATATATATATATATATAAATAACATTTTTGTAAGCAAATACACATATATGCATATATATTTATATATCATTTTACAAATGTTTGTATGTATTGTGAGAATTTTGATTTTTACCCATAATAAAAAAAAAAAAAATGTGTTCATCAATTGCAATGAATGTTCCTCACTAATGAAGGATGTTGTTAATGTGGGAAAATGTGGGAGGTGTCGGGAATGGGGCATCTGGGAAGCCCCTATATTTTTTATGTGACATTTGTATAATCTAAGTATATTTTAAAATAAAAAATAAAAAAATATAGGGAAGGGGCTGTGGCTCAATTAGTAGGGCTCCCGTTTACCATATGGGAGGCCCCAGGTTCGGTTCCCGGGACCTCCTGGTGAAGGCAAGCCCACCCAGATGGTGTGGTTAGCTGACCCAGTGAGCACAAGCAGCAAGGGGGGGATAAATGAATGAATAAAAAAAAAAATCTTAAAAAAAAAAAAATATATATATATATATATACTGATTAAATTTTCTGCAAACTCATGTGTTCTCTAGAAGTATAAGTATTAGGGCATTTTTCATATTTATAATAAAATAAACTCATATCATTACCTACTTAGTCCTGAACTTACACATTTAGGTGCTTGGTTCCTTAAGCAACAAGGTGTTGTCCATGGTGTTTAAAAGGGTTATACTCAGAGATGACATTTACTGAATGCTTATCACGTGCAAGGCTCTGAGCAAACACTTGGCATGCAAGTTTCATTTACTTTTCTCTGCAGTCTCAGGGTGTAGCATTATTCTTATCTTCATTTTATAGAAAAGGAAATTGAAGCTCTGAGATCTTTGATAGTTACACACCAAAATGAATGGTAGAGAAGGACTTGGCTCTGTGTAAATTGTAGTATAGTGTAGTGGAGAAGCATACGGGCTCTGAAGCCAGAGAGTGTCTGGGTTCAAGCCCCAGCCAGAAGCTAGCTGGGTGATCTGTAAATGTGCTTCTCTTTCTCTTACTCTGCAAAAGGGGAAATGCCAGTAATCTACCTCATGGGGATGATATGAGGATTAAACAAGCTGATTTATGTAAAGAAGCTGAGCAAAGATTAAGTACTACTTTGGTGTGTGCTCTTATTACCACAATGTGCACTCTTGGCCATAAGGTCATATTCTGATGAGGTCCCAAACAGCCTTGTCATTTCAGTAACTATTTGCCTTCTTACAGTAAAGCTTGGAGAGAAGATAAGGAGGAAGGTTTCTAATCAATGCAAGATTATTTTTCCTGCACTTTTTACATTTAGATGCCTTCCTTTCTCTGACACTTAATGGTTCTCTTTTCATTCTTAGCATACATAACATCAAATCTTCAACAATTTGGAAGATGTAGTTAATTTAAGAGGGACTATGTTTGTGAGAAAAGTGTGGATTGGGGGTCAGTGATAGTTGTTAGTTTAATCCAAATCAATATAGGCACAGGTGTTTCCTTAATATCACTGCTACTAGGTATTTACTCAAAAGAATTGAAAGCAGGGACTTGAGGAGATATTGGTACACTGATGTTCATAGTGGCGTTATTATTAATTGGCAAAAGATGGAATCATCTCAAGTGTCCATCAACCAATGAATGAATTTTTTAAAATGTGATATATACATACAATACAATATTAATCAGCTGTAAAAATCAATGAATTCCTGATACATGTGATGACATGGATGAACTTGAAGACATCATGTTGAGTGTAACAAGCCAGACACAAATAACAAATATTTTTATGATCTCATTGATTTCAAACAATTAGAATAAGCCAACTCATAGAGTCAGAATCTAGAATATAGGTTACCAGGAGATGAGATGGGCATAGGGAATGGGAAGTTTAGGTTTAAAATGTACAGGGTTCCTATTCAGAATGATGGAAATGTTTTGGTAATGGATGGTGGTGATGGTAGCACAATATTGTGAATACAATTAACAGCACTGAAATATACATAGGAATATGATTAAAAGAAAAAATGTTATATTGTATATATGGTAACACAGTAAACATTTTTTAAAAATCTATAGACCTTCACTCCACAAACAGTGAACCTAAGTTAAACCATGGTCTTTAATAATACAATTATTTTTAAAAAGTGCTACTATCAATTATAACAAATGTCCCACACCAATGCTGGTGTTGTTGGTAGGGTCGTATATGGGATTCTCATATTTTATGCCTGATTGCTCTGTAAACCCACAACTTTTCTAATAAAGAAACAATACAATGTAAGCCAATAACTTTATGCTTAGCCATATATGGTAGCCCTGAGTGCATCTAGGCCTGGCCTCAAGTCCTTTTGAACAGATTGTATGGCCCTAGCATAGCTGCTATATTGTAGCAGAAAGGCTAATTGCTCTGCCTCTGAAGACAGAGCAACCAGAGTTTGAATTTTATTTCCCACACCTACTACTGGCATATAATTGAGTAAGTGGCCAAATCTCTATAAGCTTCCAATGTTTCTCTCTCTCTCTCTCTTTTTTTTTTTCAGGCTTTGGCATACAGTTTATTTCAGGACTCAGTTCTCTGTTGTAAGGTGAACGCAGGCACAGGCAATCTGTAAACAAAAGGATGTGATTCTGTGACCCTACAGCTTGATTTACATATGGGTGCTGTGCTGACCCGACTTAGACAAAACAGTAAAGCCCCAAGGAACCGAACCCCATGTCCGGCAGCTGGGGAGCACTGTATTAGGAGGAGCTGAGGGGATGGCCCTATGGGAGGAAGGAACAGCCTGGACTGGACGGGACCCTGGACAGGGGCCTGGAGTGTTTGTGGCTGGGATGGGGGAATAGCGACATGTCTTGAAGAACCACAATCCAGGCAGAGGCAGGGCAAGTGAAGGAGCGGAAGTGGGAGGTGGCTTTGCTAGGTGGGGACATGGGGTCTGAGCTTTTGAGGTTGTCAGCCAGGTGGTGGGGGTCTCCGACAGAGCAGTGGTTTCAGCTGAGAGGCCAGGGACTGGTGGGGAAGGAGGAACGGCCACCCTGGGATGGGACAGGGAGCAAGGTGCTGACAAGTTAAGATCAGGGTCTCTATTTTTCTTGCAGATGCTTTTCTCAAAGTTTCCTGATCCTGCTGGCAAACTACACCAGCTCCGGAAGAACCTGCGGGAGTCCCAGCTTCTTTGGGACAGCAGCTGGGAGCAGACTGTGCTCCCCCTGATTATGGACAGATGAACACCAGAGCCAGAGACACCCCCCTCCCCCCTCCCCAGTGAATTTGTGCTGGGCGTTTGAGACATGCTTCACCCACCCTGACACCGAGGGACCCCTTCCCCCACCTGAGCTCCCCTCTGCCAGGCCTGCAGCCTCTCTAGGGCCCAAGTCCCTGGGCAAACTCTCCAGAGGGGGCAGCACCACCCAATGGGAGGCTGAAAGCACTGGTGGTGGTTGCCACAGGCTACATCAAATTGTTCTTTGTAGAACTAGCAATTTAAGGGCCCAGGAACTGTGGTTCATCCAAGTTTCTTCTTTAGAGGCTGTGAGCACTTCTTTCTTCTACTGCTCTGTGAGCTTGTCTTCCCCCCAGTTTCTTCCTTTTCTGTTATTTGTTTGTGACTTCAGCATCGCTTTGTCCCCTGGGGTGTCAGCCACCTGGCACCAGGGCTAACACTGATGGTTGCCTTGGTGCCTGCAGGGTGGGACAGCAGGTGGGGTTGGGTAAAACAGGCTCAGGGGAAGAGCCCTGGAATACATGAGTTTTTATTTGCACAATAAAATAAATACTTCATCTTTGAACTGAAACTTTGATTTCTCACTTATGATAGTTGCTTAAGAATCAGAATTACTGTAGGAAAGGGCCCCTGCACATTTATTCCCACCCCCACACACACACACACTTAAACACACCTTTCTATTTTATTAGAAAACAACTTGTGGTTCCTGATGAAAAATTTAAAATTCTTCAAAAATTCAAATGCAGTGAAGGTTTTCTTACCAGCTTTTCCACATAAAAATTTCTTCCACGATGCTTAAGTTTCCACGTAGGTTTGTGGAGCCGACAGTGTGAGTTTGTGAATTGCCGTCTCAGTGTGCTTATCGTAAGGAAACAGTCTCTGGCTGTGACGAGCCACTGCTTCCCATTGGATCCTGACCTGGCCCAGCTCAGCCTGAACTGCCTGCTCGTCTCCGGGTTGCAGATGTTGAAGACCACGAAGGCCTCTGGGGCCCACTGGTCCCAGCACGCGGAGATCCCTGCGGAACCCTGACCAGGAAGCAGATGGTTTCTGGGCAATAGAGCACATCTACTGCGATGACCGTGTCCGGCTGGAAAGCAGAGAGATGAGGGCCCAAGATCCCAGTCCAGCTGGGCCACCATCACCGTGGGCTTCTTCGAGTCTGGCAGGCTGTGTCCTGGGGGCTCTGGAGGCTCCGGTGAGAGGCGGTTTAGAAGAATGTTCCCTCGGAGCTGGTCGAGGACACGGCTGTGACAGTTGCTGAAGATGTAGGCTCTGGGGTGGCACACCTTGCAGATGGCCAGGCTCGTGAAGCCAGCCCCACTACCGAACTCTAGGACCGTCCTGCAGGTGAAGGCCGCCAGGTTCTCTATGACCCATTCGGCGAGGTAGAGTGCGTCATTCCACCTGAGCAGGCCAGTGGTTCTGTGGGAAACGAAGGCTGTGCTCTCGCTGAGCGTAACTGGGTCTCCAGAAGGCAGCTGATAGCTCCGGTGGCCCTGGGAGGACTCCTGGGTGGTCAGAACCTCTGCCAATGCCTCTTACAGCTCGTCCAAAGGATCCACATGGACAGCCTCATGCTTCCTGATGAGCTCTGAGAGGAGCACCGCATATACAGCCCTGAGGGCGGATGCTTCACACACAAGGGGTGCCTCACAGTCTTCTGCAAAATATCCAGCAGCAGTTCCGTATCTGAGGAGTCCCTTAATTTCTCTTCTAGGCTCTGCCACAGGAAGGAGCGCTCAAAAGTCCTCAGAAGGTACGTGGCCTCCGCGCTCTCCTAGGGAGCCATGGTGGTCCCAATGGTTCTCTTGAAAGGAAAGATAAAGATAATGAATATCTCAAAATGTTGTGAGAATCAAATGAGATAATCTATGTAAAGTTCTTAGTCCAATTTCTTGCACATAGTAAGCCCCCAGCTGATATTTTTATGTCAACCTCAAATCTTTCTTAAAGTTCCATAAAGAGATCTTTCCACGATAATCATTTGCTTTTCTGTCTGTATTAGGTTTAACATATATGCAGCCCTCAGAGTAGAATAGTTTGCTTTTTGGCCACTAATGAAAAGTGGCATTTCCTTTTATTTCTTCTAACTCTTCCTGTTTCAAACTTTAAGGGATTCTGAAATATATGTCCATAGTCAAGCTATACATATCAGTATTTCAAAAATCTGAACATACTGCTTTCTTCACTTTAATCTTCCACAGTGTAGACTCCCATAATTAATAATAAACATATTTTGTGTAGGAAAAGGATGAGAGATAGTGGTAATATCAAGGAAAATCATGTATGCCTGATAGGAATTTGATCTCAGTCCCATAAAAAAATAAGAAGCCACTTCAGAGTTTTAAAATAAAATTAGATTCCTAAAAACTTAAACACAAAAATTCCTTTAAAAAAATTGTTAGGGGATAATATTTAAGAATATATTCTTAATTTAAGTTTCTGAAAGCAGACATGACCAAAATGTATTGAAAATTTGGTCATTTACTAAATAAAAGTGATTATAAATGACAAGAAGACACCATAAGCAAAGTTAAAGGAAGAGTCACTGCATGAGAGAAGATATTTGAAAATATGTATGTATCAGTTAAATAAGCAGAATATATAAAACACTATTAAAAATAAGAAGAAAGTTAATCAAACAATAGATGAATAACCAAATACATGAACAAGAAACTTACATTTTACCTAAACATTTTAAAATATTCCCAACTTCAGTAGTAACCAGGAAAATGCCAATTATAGTAACAATGAGATGTTACTTTTACATAATAGTTGGGCAGAGGCTAAAACAACTGACAATTCCATGTGCTGCCAAAGATGAAAAGTGGCAGAAACTCTCACACACTGCTGGAATGAAAAAATATCATTTTACTTGCTTTTATGTATCTACTTATAGAAACCCACATCCATGTTTACATTGAGTCATATACAAGGATATTCACCATATGATTGCTTGTAATAAAAAAATGGAAGCAATTAGATATCTATCAATAGGCAATGCTTAAATAAGAATTGACAGATATGATGGATTACTGTACAGTAGTTAAATCAACTGAATCACTACTTATTAATAATGCTGTAACTGAAAAACAAATGTTGAGTATACAAGTTACTGAATTTTGCTTCTAGCGTGATAACATTAATTGGAAAAAAACACTCAAATATTATTTTGCATGTGAGTGAATGTGTGTGTGCATGTGAAGTCAGGTTATATTTTTTAAAGGATTGGAAGAATACTACTTAATTCACACTAGGTTTCTGACATATATGCAAGGAAGAAAACAGAGTTTTTAAATTTTATTTTTATGTCCTAATTTAAAAAGGACAATATATTCATAAATTATGTTGTATAATTATAAAAGGAGAAATGAACTGAGTAAATACTGGAAGCATATAGGCTACTCCAAAGAATAGTTGCTTATTGGTAGTAAGACCATAGTGCTTGTTTTTCTCTTCTTTTTTTTTTTTATTGTATTAATTTGCATAACATAAAAGTTGCCATTTAACCATTTTTAACTGTTAAAATTAATTATGGTGATAATTATATTTACAGTGTTATGATTCCATCACCATCATCCATTACCAAAACTTTTTCATCACCCCAAACAGAAACTCTGTACCCATTAAGCAATAACTCCCCATTCCTCCATTCCCCAGGCCCAGTAACCTCTTCTACTTTCTGTCAATGTGAATTTTCTTATTCTAGATATTTCATATAGGAAGAGCACATTATTTTAAAATGAAAATTCTTTCAGGTGGAAGAACAGAATAATATATTACATTGCTTACAAGATTACTTTTAAAGCTAAAACCAAGAAATTTTTTAAATGGAGGAGAAAGTGATTCTGACAAATGGGGCACCAGTCTGAAGGTGTATTGATGAGGGGTGCCAAGAGGAAGGAGACATATGTGTGAGAGGAGACAGGCCAGGGGCCAGTGAGACCACACAGGGTCAGCCCCCACAGCATCCTGAGGTCTCCCCAGTGGCCTGGCTCCTGGACTCACACTGGGGCCACTCAGCCCTCAGGGAGTTTCTCAGGCAGGCTGTGCCAGTGGGGACTGAGATCAGGGAGTTCTCCTCCCCAGCTGGAGCTCTTGGCAGAGCATGTGATGCTAAAAACCAAAAGTTAGCCAACCAGATTACTTCCTCTACTCCACAAACTTTGAGTGCTGCCACTGAAAGTAACCCAGAGAGGTTCTGTGGTGGTCCCTTTGGGGCTCTCTTGGGAGCTTGGTTGTCTGTCTGACATCCCTGTCAGGACCACCTTCCTCCATTGTATCAACTGTCTTTTTTAAAATAAAAATAAAATAAAAAAGAAGGCATGGAGATATTCATTCACAGTCATGTCACAATGAGGGGAGGAGGAAGATTACCAGTTCTTGAGTCTGAATTGTAATATACTCCTTTCCCCAATCTGGGCCTCAGTTTCCCCTGTTATACACCAAGGGAACTGGGCTAGAATTCTTAGGGGTCTCCCAACTTTTGGGGGCTCTGCAATTTTGTGTGGTCACTTTGGCAAGCCCCACCAAGAAGCAACTGGACTCCTGCATTCTTTTGTCTTTACATTTTCCATTTAAAACCAGGGGAAAGGGGCTTATATCCCATGGGGAAGATGAATGGGACTACCCTACTTACAGGAGCAGATTCTCTCCATTCCCTGGGATGGCTGTTGTCCATCATCATCTCCCTGCCAGTTGTACTGGGTGAGTCCAATGAGCTGTAGATACAGGCCATTTTATATCATCATATAACATATAACAGGCCATTTTATATCATCATATAACATGCAGAACTGTGTGAGAGGGAGTATAGACTACAATGTGAACTATGGTCCATGCTTATTGGCAAAACCCCAGGATGTATTTATCAATTGCAATGAATGTTCCACACTAATGGGAGGGTGTGGGAGATGTGGGGAGTGGGGCATATGGGAATCCCTATATTTTTTTGTGCAAAATTTATGTAATCTAAGTAGCTTTTAAAAAATAAAATGCTTTTTTAAAAAATGGGGGGAAATCCTGCAGCACTGCAAAGATTGCAGGAATGGCAAACAATCCTGCTCTGGAATGCTGAGGGGTACCCTTTTTCAAACCTCCTTTCCTAATTAGGAACTGTAATTCTGCAAAGATAGGTCTTCACACTCAGAGATTGCCTCCTCACCTTTGGCCCCTGATATGCCACCTTTCTGGCAGTCCTGTGATTCTGAAATCCTCTCTGCATTCTGGCTGGCTTGTCGTCTGCCCAAGCTCTTCCAGCATCCTTCCTACTAAAGAGCATGACTCTAAAATGAAACACGGAAGGTGTGCTGCATGTGATGGCGATGAGAGTGTTCACATTTCAGTGATGCCATTTCTGTGTGGTGGGATCTCACAGGATTTTTTTCTTTTTTACTTTTTTGAACTTTTAAAAAATTAGCATCTGTGTTAGTATCACTTATCTCTTTTACAAAAGAAAGTCATTATTTTAATATAATTAACCAGTAAATAAAATTGATAGCCACAGCATTACAAACACAACTATTTCCCTCTTCTCCTAGTCCTACCTAGTCTTTATCAACGGATTTATCTTATGTTCACAAAGCTGTAATTAGTGTGGGATATTCTTGGAGGCTCTACTTTTCCTTCACTTAACATTATCTTATATAGAGTTTACAAGTACATACAGTCTCCACATTCATTCTGAACAGTCAAATAGTGGTCCGCTGATGAAACCAGAAAGGTCATGAGTACAGAGCATTCTAATTTCTTAATCCCATCCTGCAGCATGACCTTTTTCAGGCCAGAATAGTCAGGTGAGAGAAGAGTGCAGAAATGGCTCACAGACTATATTTTTCTCTTTTTTTTATTATCATTTATTTTTAAATTTAAAAGTGAGACTGTTGTGGATTCTTCTTTAGAGCTATTATAAACAAAGGTATTCTGATGAGGCTCCCTCTAGGCCCCTGGAATTCCCCAGGTCTTACACCCTTATCTACATCTACACTTAGGTTGATGAGGGAGAAATGGAAACTACAAGGAAAAGGTAATGATTGATTGAGTAAAGAGTTCCTGGACATGATGTGATAGGAGGTGTCCTTAGGGAACAATAGTAAAATTGATTTGAAAAGGAGGATAAGGCAAATTAAGTGCTCTACTGACATCTCTGAAGGGTGTACAGTGTTCCAGCAACTGCCATTGTTTTTCAGCTTAGTCATTTTCCCAACAATAATCATGTACTTCTCACCATTTAAGGATGTAAGGAATGTTATGTCCCTTTTACAAGTGAAGGACCAGGTGGAGAGAAATGAAGCAACTTGCTTACAAGTCTAATTAATGCCAGAAACAAGATGAGAAATCAGTCCGATTTGATCCAAAGTTCTTAATCTCTGACTCAAAGAATCTGACTGTTTCTGAATCTCTTGGTATTTCATTATGTTCCTCATAGGGACTCTTTTCTATAATCCAGAGTTATCATTGGTGTTCAGTGCTATGATGCAAACTTGTTCTTATATCACTGGTAATATCTTATAGCAACTATATTGTTTTCTGAGTCTACTTTTCCTTAGTGTTTAAATCAGATTTTAATATGGAGATATTTTCATCCCTAACTCTACAGACTTTATCAGTTGTATTTCTTTTGCTCCAGGCTAATCTTCTCCCAATTCTTTTTGCAGACAATTGTAGGGTGAAGATATCATTTTTAAAAAGTACCTTTGCATGCAAATACTCTCTTCTTTAGATTATAATATGTAAAAATATTCTATGGCTATGGTGGGAGAACATTTTAAAACTTCTCAACATTGGGCAGGTAAAAGGAAAACAGTATATTTGGTTGAAATTACTTGAAATTTCTTTCTCTATTATTCTAAACTTATTTCATATAAAATTGTTTAATCTACTAAAATTAAATTCTATTACAGCTGTAAATTTGTGTATAAAAATTGTTCAAAATATTTATGTTGATCTGTTTTATACACACAATCATGGCTGCATTATGACATTTGTGGATGCTATGTAGTTTGTTTTCTTGGGCCTGATTCATTTATAAAATCATTACAAGTTATGTTCTATTTGAAAATAAATTAAAACATTTTATGGGCCCTTATAATTATCATGGACTCTAGACACTGTCTGTTGTGCATAATGGATGTCAGCCTGCAAGATATGAGAGTTCCTAGAAAACTAGATCCAGATAATCTCAAGACTTTCTGGAGTTTAATCACTTGAGAAGGTGATTAAACTTCTATAAAATATCACTATAATTATTTGCCTAAATACTCCAATCACAAGATTTATTAATCATTGATTTTCATTATTTGATCCCAGAGCTTCTTCATGATATTTTTCATTATCATATATTTCTGAGGGTATAGATTAAGTGGTTCAACATAGGAGTTATTACGGTACAAAACATGGTCACAACTTTGTCAGTAGGGAAGGAAGTCATGGGTCTCAAATACAGGAATGAACAGGGTACAAAGAATTAGCTGATGACAGTGACATGAGAGGCACAGATAGAGAGGGCTTTGAAATGCCCTTCTGAGCTATGAGTCCTGAGGGAATGCTAGATGATGACATAGGAAGCCACTAACATACAAAAAATGAGTAAACATGGTGACCCACTATTGGCAGCAATCAGGGGCCCAAAGTATGAGTGTCCATGCAGGCCAGCTCCAGGAGAGGTACCAAATCACACATAAAATGGTCAATGACATTAAGGCTACAGAATGGTAACGGGATGATTAATAAAATCTGGATCCAGCCATCCCCACCAGGAATGTACATACAGGTGGGTACATGATGGTTATGTAGTGCAAAGGCTTACAGATGGCTATGTAGCAGTCATAAGCCATCACCATTAACAAGATGATCTCAGCTTCAGCAAAAACATGCTCAATGAAGTGCTAAGTCATGCAGCCACTGTAGGAGATGATGTTTTTCTGAGAAATCAAGTCAAAGATCATTTTGGATTCAATGGGAGAAGAGTATAAACCATCAATAATAGACAAATAGGACATAAAATAGTACATGGGAGAACCCAGGGCTGGGCTGATCAAGATGGTGACTGAGATGAGCATGTTACCTGTCAATGTGATCAAATAGGTGATGAAAAACAGAGCAAATAAGATATTCTGAAATTCTGGATTCTGAATCAGAACCAGGAAAATGAATTCTGTCACATTGCTTATTCTTTCCATTGACTCTGCTTGGGCTATGTGCATGTTGTCCACCTGTAAAGATCATAATATTCCTACATGGGAATCCCAGTGGTTTCCATGTAATATTTTGGGTAATCTGAGCACCTCTTAATATATATATATATATATAAATAACATTTTTGTAAGCAAATGCACATATATGCATATATATTTATATATCATTTTTCAAATGTTGGTATATATTGTGAAAACTTTGATTTTTATCCATAATAAAAAATAAATAAATTTAAAAAAATACTTTTCTTCATATAGGTATGTCAAAATTATATATATTGTAAAAGTTTAATTCTTTAAATAATTATAAATAAAATAAAATAGAATAGAGCATGAAAAAAAAATCATAATATTCCAGAATGATGATATTTTTAATTAAATGCCAATATATTCCATCCCCTTTTTTATCCTAGACTCTTAAATTGATGGAGTTACACTTTCTCCTCACTTCTGACATTTTAAAAAAAGTTTTAAAGAAGAATGGAAAGAGTTTAAATTTCTCAAAATTCATGCCATTTCAATAGTGAAAAGACTTTGCATACACCACAGCAAAAGCAAACATTATTAGGAATATTGATATATGGTTGAATTCCAAACTTTCTCTAAAAGTCTCCAGATTGCAGTTTTTGCTTTCTTTCCCTTTTTGACCAAATTTCATCAATACTAATCTTTTACACTTTTTTTTGGAATGAATATTTATGGGTGCATGAAAAAAGTATTATTTCAAAAGTCAACTGTGTAATCAAATACGAAAGTGCCAAACCTTATTCTATGTCAACTTTTTCTATGCTCTAGTAGTCCTTTCTCTCAACTGAATGTACATGCATTCCAAAAGATAAAACTGCAGATGGATACTTTTTATTAAAAATGCCAAGAAAAAATTTAACAGTTCATCAAGCATCATCTACTCAATAGCCCTGGATGTTGTGTCTGGCTCAACAGAACCCTTTATTTCATGTTTACTCTTCCTAGCAATTCATCTTGTATGTGAACATGTAAGTGATAAAATGTCTTTTGAAAACCTCTCAATATTTCTTAAATGAATTTTATGAACAATTGGCCCTCCTCACATATAGAATAATGTTCCAGGTTAGATATATCTCCTTACTTACATTCTACAAATGTATTTAAATGAAGCATGAAGTTTCTCTGAATTTCCTATGGACAATACAAATGTTAGGATTGCCCAAAGCAGTTCCAGTTCTCCCTTTAGCATAACTTTAGTCAGCTAAGATGGATTTGAACTTTCCATTGCTAAATGGTGGGAATATTGTATATATACAAGAATGTGTTACTTTTCTAATAATCTGTAAAGGGATTTTCATGAATGTATACATGTAGTTGTTACAAAGAAACAAAGGATATATTATTCATTCTCTTCCTTTTTTTTTTTTCTCTTTCTCCAATGCCTGCAATAAAATATAATTACATATTTTTCCTTATAAATTTCTGGATGCAAAAGTAAGAGTTAAAGGCCTCTCAAAAAGGCCAAGAAAAAAGTCTTTAGTTTTCAAAAGAGCTAAGCCCCTGAGTTGTTTTCCCTCTATCTAAGGCTCTAATAGATAGTGACTATGTGGTTAATCAGTCTGCATAGCATTATCTCACAAATTCTAACTTCAACTTGGGAACATGAAAGTCATGATAAAGTGAAAGAAAATTCAAACCATTACAAACAGAAATATGGAGATTCAGTTTTATTGATGAGACATAAAATTACTCACAATGTTGTAAAGGCAAATTCAGTCATTCTTAGTGACTGGACTGCAACAATGCAGATAAGGTTTCTATTGATATTTGCATATTGTTGTATCACTGAATAACTACAAAATCCACATATATGTGCCAGGAAAATAACTTCTTTGAACAAGGGATAAGAATTTTTATTGGTCCATTGAATCTTGTGTTCATTTGGGACAGTTTTATCAGTCTGTCTCATAGGAATTCTGTCCATAGAAGAGGCAGCTGAAAGGTCACCATCTTACACATGAGAGGGAGGAGTCATCAACAACTCTGATAACTTATCTCTCTAAGAAAGGAAAGGAACTGGATAAATGAAAGCTCCTTTTACTCAAATGAAAGAACACACTCTCTCCTCTTCTTTTCTTCTGGAGCCAGCAACTTAGTAGGGTTTCCCAGTATCAGTAGACAATTTGAGTAGCAATGAGATGGTAATTTAAGATGGAGGAGCAATCAGCAAACAGACAATGTTGGAAAGAGGAACAACATAATAATTGTGAGAGTTTAGAGAGAAAAACAGACTGAGTGAGGTTGGTAGAAAACTGAGGAGCAATGGAAAATAGAGCTGAAGGTAGTATTTCTGTTTTCTGGTCCTGGAATTTAAGGCTGTGTCAATTTGGTTTTAAGTTAAATATTGATAATTAAAATGATGAAGTAATGTTTCTGATCATAAGTAGAGCTATAAAAATTAAACAGGAACATTTCTACCTGTTCCAATGGGATGAATCTGAGAAAGAAATGAGGAAAGGTCTTATAGATAAATTGTGTGTAGGAGGCAAGGGCTTAAGAGAGTGATTGTGAGACTGCTCCTATTTTTCTGTTAAGTTGGAAGCATATCAGCTGCTGGAAGGATGGGAAGTTTGTAGACTTGGAGGTTTAGAAAGAAGGGGGTAGGAGAATTGGAGCATTTGTTGGGAAGAATGGATAAGAAGGAGGAAAGGACCCCAGGAAAGAAGCCTAGAAGAATTGATGCCATACCTTTAAATGGAATCAATGAACTTCAATTGGCATGTAAGCCATATCTCTTGGACTTTTCTGTTTTATTGTGCACAGACTGAATTCTAGCCTCCAGTATCTATATTTCTTTGCATGAAAGCTTGATCTAAAGCCCTGCTAGTCAGCACTTGTGTCACTTACTGCAGGCAAGAGGTTCTGGGATAAAAACCACTTCCTCACAGCACTCAAGAAAAGAATCATAGAAATTGGTATAGAAATACTACAATCTCCTCAACCTTGAGATGGGGTTTTTCTGAGAAGTGTGTTCTATGTCATTTTCCTGAGGTTTTTCATGGGATTAATCATCATTTGACCATAATAAGAGTAGCAAATCATTTGGCTTCATGGCTCTGGGAAATCTTCTACACTGAAGTACATCTTTGCTAGGGAAGGAGAGAAACACCAAGACTTGGTACGGGGCATCTGGGCACTTTGGAACATTGGATCTTGGATCCTTATGAAGAATCCCACTTCCCCTTGCCATAGGATTGTAACCTTTCCTTACCTGGAGACCATGCAGAGGCTTCTCAGGGAAGATGATGAGGGACAGGATCCCTTAGAAGTCCCTGGGAACCTGACCAAAGAACAGAGTACCTAAGACTGAGACTAAATTTTGGAAAACAAAAATTCACTCCCCTGTCCTCTTACCATGCAACTGGGTTAGCAACATGCAATAACATGTAACTAACCTAATGGCAGAAACTGGGTAAGGTTGGGGAGAGAATCTCTGTTTTAGTTGCAGAAGAAAGGGAAGAGACACCCCCTCAAAAAATGGGTGGAACAGACACTCCAATTAAATCAACGTGCTATTATGAATGTTGACCTATGAGAAAACCAGGCTTAATCCAGACTTCCATAATTTTTCTCTATATCTAAAGTCTCCCAGATTAGAGTGAATGCACTTCTTTTAGTATTTGGCATAAATTAAATCAATTATAAATATTTTGCACAATAATATTATGTAGTATGAATATTTATCATGTGCACAAACATTACATTCTTTTAAAAGTCAACTGCATTAGAAATAAAATTGCCAGGCATTATTATACTGATGTCACCTCTATTCTGTGATCTATTATTTTCCTTTGCCAAATGAGTTCATATGCACATGTACACACATAGAGATTCAGATATTCCTCCAAAGATGCCTGAAAACTATTTTTGCAACAGTACAACATCTATTCAGCAACTCTGAGCCTTGTGTGTAAGTTAATATATTCCAATTTCACATTTATTCTCTGAAACAATTCAACATTGAGTGTGCATATGTAATTGACAAAGATTCCCCTAAAACAATCACAATGTTAACAATTACATATGTCATATGGAATTTATATGTCATCATGTTTGGGAGAACCCCCACTCACATTTTAAAAACAGCATTACATGGGGCATGACATTTCCCTGAATTTTCACTTAACTAGATGGGAAATGTTATAGAAGGCACATGAGATAATTCTATTTTCCTTTTTAGTACAAATGTAACCAATTCAGGTGAATTTGCTGTTTTGGTTGCCAGCTATTGAAAGTGGTGAGTATATAGCTAAATAAATTATTTTTTCTCTGTGTTAAAATGACTTATTCAACAAATACCAAGACTGATTCTATGTTGTAGTTACATAAGACTAATAAGAACTTTTTTTTTTCTTTCCTTTTTCAATTGTTCTTCCTATCTCACCTTTTACAACCATTCCCTGCTACCCACTTACACAGCAAGGTACTTCAAAATCTGTAGATGTGGTGTTGTAGGCCTTTCAGCATCAACATCTCAAAGATGAGAGAAAAAACTCCAAAACTTTATTTCTCAAGACTTCTCAGTTTCTGTGTTGTTTTACCACTAGTTGCAGCTCTAGTTAATGACCATATGGCTATTTCTTTTCAATACTTTTAATTCAAAAACACCAAATTCACTTTTCCACCATGGTAACTATGCAAGGATGCAAGAAGACACTGTAATTCCAGGAAGCCTAAGGCTCAGTTCACCAGGTGAGACCTGAATGTAAATTACAATTACATTGTTGGGATGGTGGTTTCAGCAGCTCTTTACAAAGTCAGAACTGAAGAGGACACAAATGAAGTTTTTACTAATGTCTGAAGTTCAGCTTTTTTTGTGGAGGCTATTCTATATTTCATTCATTTATTACTACAAAGTATATAGAAAGAGAGCTTAGAAAATATCAGGGACTGTCATCAACACTGGGTATACATAAAATGCTGTCATTATGTAAATCTAGTTGTTATATACACAGTGATTATAAGATAAGTTTTCATATTATTGTTTCCACATTTATTTTTAGCCTACAGATCACAATCATTCTTACAAAACTGGTTTGAGTAAACAAGTTTGTGTAATTTTTATCTGCTTCAAATTTGAAGAAACATGGATTTAGTAAACACTGTTCTGTGTCTAGCTGATTATAGACTCCTCAATGTTCAGATTGTGCACAAATATAGTTTTGTTTCTTTCCTAGGGAGTGTTCAAGCACTGCCACAAACAGTCTCCATTTGCTTGGAGCAGGATGGATGAAAAAGAAGTTCCAAAATTCTGTCCTTCCATAGAAACATTAAAAAAAACAAGAAAAATTGGCAGAAACAACTGCCTAAGGATTCTGGAAAATAATCAGAGGTTTACATAAACCAAGTCAATGTTGAATCAAAGAAAAGGTAAATTAAAATGGTAGGAAATGCTTTTGGTGCTTTTACTAAGTCTACCCCCAACCACTTCCTGGTGAGGTAAACAGCAACTTTCACTCTCAGTGTGGATTCCTGGACCTGAGTAAGCAACAGTGCCCCAATTATTCACAGATTGAAGTGTAGGTATGACCATACTATCCTGTCTGGTGCCATCTGATGATGAGCATCTGATTCAAGATGGTTATCTCTGTCTCAGTTGTCCCAAAACTTGCTCTGGCCAGAGAATTGGGAGGCATTGCAGCTTAAACACTGAAAGAAAACATCAAATAGCAGTCATTTGGGGCAAAAAGTTACATGGTTGAGGCATGAAATAGATCACCTAGGGTCTGGGAGGAAAGGCTGTAGATAATTTTCTGGGGAAACTGGGGTACTTGTCGTGTCCATGTATATGGAGGTACTTTGCAAGGCCATGCACATCTCCAGGGCAATATACATGCCAAGAAATACCTGAGAGGATCCTTAAATTCCAACTCAGACTGATCTTTACTTTCAGTGCAAGGCTGGCTTAGCACTGCTTCTGCTAACCTTGGGTTTAGTTTGCGCCTCTTTTCAAGTTTTTTGATTTGTGAAGGTAGGTTATTTATTTGTTACATTATTCTTTTATACTATTGGTGTTGACACTTATTAACTTCCTTCTGAGCACTGCCACTGATGAATCCCCTAAATTTTGGGTTGTTGTGCTTTCATTTTCTTTCATCTTTAAGAACTTTATAATTTCCCTTGTGATTTCTTTTTGACCCAATAGTTAAGACTGCATTGTGTAATTTGTACATATATGTGAATTTTCCGGTTTTCTTTCTGTTATTGGTGTCAGCATTCAAGTTTCTCTCTTTTTCCTTCACATTCAAGGTTTAACTATAATGTGTCTCTGTGTGATTCTCTTTGAGTTTATCCCATTTGGAATTTGTGGGACTTTTTAGGTGTGTATATTCACATTCTTCATCAAATTTGGGATATGGCTGGCCATTATATCTACAAATATTTTTCTGCCCATTTCTCTCTTTCTTCTCCTTCTTGGACTCCATAATACATAATACAACAACAAAAGAAAAAAAATCATACCACTTGTAGTCATTGCAGAGTGGCTGTGTACTAGGCCTCTCCTTCACTGGTTAGCCAGCTGTGCACAGAGACTAAAAACAGTCTTAGGTTGTACTTCAAGGTTTTCTCTTAGGTCTTTCTGAACATGTTTCTTACCTTGGAGATGCCTATGGACTTATAAAGTCCCTCTATATACATGGAATTTCCAAGAGCCTATAAAAATTTTCAAAGAATCAACAAGGGGCTACTAGACGTAATGAATGAATTCAGGGAACTTCTGGGAGTAGTAGATCAACTTTCAAATATCAGTTGTATTTCTATCTAAAAGGCAATCAAGTAAATAATAATAGAATAAAATATCTAGAAACAAATTTAGCTAAGCTTGGGAAATACTTTTAAACAAAAATGACAAAACAATGTCCAAAGTAATTGAAAAAAAACTTAATTAAAGGTAAAACTTCCCATGTTCATAGATAGGAAGACTTAATTTTGTGAAGATATCACTACTACTCAAAGTGATCTACAGATTCAGTGCTATGTCAATAAAATTCTGACAACCTATTTTGCAGAAAAGAACAATATGATTCTCAAATCATGTGGCTTCACAAGGGGCTACAAATAGCTAAACAATATTAAAAATTGGAACAAAGTAGAATTACACATTGGCATTACAACTTACTACAAACTACAGTAATAAAAAGAATGTCATACTGATATAAGGATGGATATTTTCACTATTGGAATAAAATCAAGAGTCCAGAGAAAAACTTTGACATCTAGAGCCAACTGAATTTTTGAAAATGTGATGAGAAAACTCAATCAAGGAAAAGATAGTTCCTTCCAAAAAGGGTGCTTGGACAACTGGATAGCCTCATTCAAAAAATGAAATTTGACCTTGACCTCATACTACATACAAAAATTTATTCAAAATGGATAAATGATATAAATATAAGAGCTAAAACCATTAAACTACTAGAATGAAACAAGAGAAAGTCTTCAGGACCTGGTATTTGGCAACAGTTTCTTATACATGGACATGAAAACATGAATAACAAAATAAACAAATAAATAAATTGGATGTCATAAAAATTACAACCTTCTGTGCATGAAGGGAAATTATCAGGAGAGTGAAAAGATAGCTGGCAGAAGGCAGAAAAGATTTAAAATGACATATATGACAATGATTTTTATGCAGAATATATTAAAAATCTCCTAAAACTAAAAAAAAAAAAAAAAGAAACAACCCAATTAAAAAATGGATAAAGGACTTGAATAAACATTTCTATGAAGAAGATATACAAATGGCCAATAAACACATGGAAAGATGCTCAACATCACTAACAAGTGGAGAAATGAAAATCAAAACCACAATGAAATATCACTCTGTATCGTATCTACTAGAATGCATATTATTACATTTGTATAAAAAAAAAAAAGAAAGTAGGGATTCAAAGAGGTAGTTATATACCAATATTCATAGCAGCATTATTCACAATAGCAATTGTATTAGCCAATGCAAAATACCAGAAATCTGTTGGTCTTTATAAAGGGTATTTATGGTATTTATGCCATAAAGCATTAGTTACTTCCCTCACCAATGTCTATTGCCACATGTTGGAGCAAGATGGATGCCAATATCTGCAAGGGTTCAGGCTTCCTGGGTTCCTCTCTTCCCGGGGCTTGCTTGTCCCTGGGATCAACTTCTCTGCAATTTCCACAAGGTCAGCTGTAGACTATGAGACTCTCTAGGCTTTACCTCTCTCCACAAGGTCAGCTGTAGACTCTCAATCAAATGGCTCATCTCTATCCCGAGGCCGTCTCTCCTTCCTCACAACCAAGCTCCTTTGCTGGCTTCTCTGGGCTCCAGCATCAAAACTCGAACATCAGAACTCAAACTCAAAACTACTCCAATTCTGTCCTTTGCCATTCCTTTTATATTTGAGTCCCCACCCACCAAGAGTTGGGGTTCCATGCCCTGCTGACATGGCCCAGTCAACACCTTAATCATAACTTATTCATGCCCAGATTAACAGACAAGTTTACAAGCATAATCCACTATGTATTTTTTGGAATTAATAACTATATCAAACTGCCAAACTGCTACAGCCATCAGATGGAAATAGCTCAAGTGTCAATAGATGAATATATAAAAAATGAATTAAATATTTACAATGGAACATTATTCTACCATAAAAAATGAAGTTCTGATACATGCAAAAACATGTATGAACATTGAAAACATTATGCTAAGTGAAGTCAGCCAGACACAAAGGTCAACTATTGTATGATTCCAGTTTCATGAAATACTTAGAATAAACAAAATCATATACACAGGTATTAGAGTTTACCAGGGGCTGGGGAGATGGGAAATGTGGAGTTATTGATTAATGGCTCCAGGTTATCTGTTTTGGGCTTTGAAAAGTGTTGGTAGTGGATGCTGCTGCTGATGGTAACACTACATTGTAAATGGAATTAATGCCACTGAATGGTCCACTTAAAATTGTTAAAATGACAAATTTTATGTTATGTATATGTTTCCACAATTAAAAAATAAAAACTATGTCTTTGGCCATGGTTTGGGATTAGAATTGGATAGGGCAAATCTGATAGTCACATAAAATTCTGATGATATTAGCTATGACCTGTGCCTATGTTTATGCCTTATTGTTTTCAGAGGACAGGTTACCCTATAAGAACATTATTGATCTATGTTCTGTGGTTGTCTTCAGTCATTGACATTGGGGCCACAGAAGAGTAACCAGAAAATAAAAAAGGGTCTGAATCAGAAAATGAAGAATATCCCCAGCACAGGACATGGCCACAAGGAGGCCATACATGTACCATTTCATAGTGATCATGCAGTGCAGGGGCCTGCAGATGGCTACATAGCAGTCATAGGCCATCAACATGAGCAGGATGATTTCAACTACTCCAAAGAAATGCATCACAAAAACCTGAGTATTGTAACACAGGAGGTAGTTTTCCTCTCAGCAAGTAAATCAAATATCATTTTGGGAACCATGGTGGAAAAACAGTAGCCATATAGTAAGGACTAGTCAGACAGGAAAAAAATACAAGGGGTAGCCCAGGACTGGGCTGGTGGCAATGGTTACTACAATAAGCAACTTGCCTGCCAGATTGTGAGAGCACATTACTGTAAACATGCCAAATGGAGATTCTAGATGCCTATGTTCTGTATCAGGCAAAGCAGAAAGAATTCTCTCATGGTGTTCACTCATTCCATGAATCCAGTTTGGCATTTAGATAACAGATTTAACTGCAATTAGCACAGGGATTGCAATGGTGATAGATAAATTTTGACCAAGAAAATAATAAATGCTAAGTTGTGTCCTATAGGAATGATGGAAAATCTGAGCAGACAAACAGACTTAAAGTTGGACCATATTTTTAGTCATATATTGAACACATAGCCTTCTTCTACACAATCATCCAACATACACAAACACTCACATACACACATGGTTTTATGACTTTGAAACTAGTTACCTTTCCTGCAATGATCTGTGGCTGAATACTCTTCCTGCCATTGCCACAGTATGTTTTCCCATGGAATCAAAAAGGACTTGCAAAGGGGTTAAATACTTGAATTTGTGAGGTGCTATTTTCCTATTGCTTTGCTCTAGTCCCTCATGATGATGAGGATAACTTGCATAATTTGTTTTCTGTGATATTTTTAACTAGTTTAAGGTGAATATAAGATATTAAGTGAGTTCAATTTAATTAGGGATGATGTAGTCACATTTCCAAATTCAATGAATAGAGTGGATTTTTGAGGATGCAGTAAATTACACCCTAGCAATTATATTTGTGAATTTATGTTACAACAAATAAAAATTTTATGACAATATCATAGATTCTTTTTCAAACCTCTGAAAGAAGTTTATTATAAATGGATGAAAATAGGCAGCAGGAGGCAATGAAATATTCCCCACATTTACTTGAAACTCTAGAATTTGCTCTTTGGGGAACTTCTATATATTTTGATTTTAGTGACTTGTAAATCAAATTCAATTTAAAGGATTTATGAAACTTTGTCTGGATCAGTTCAGAAAACAGATATATCTAAGGCAAGGAAGAAAATGCGCTATAATTTATAGGACATATATTCTTTAGAATAGACAGACTATTTTGAATCAATTTTATTGATACATATTAATAAAGCATACAAATCATCCAAGGCGTATAATCAATGGTATTTTCTATAATCACATAGCTGTTCACTCATCACTCCAATCAATATTAGAGTATTTTCTTTATTTCAATAATAATAATAATAATAATAATAATAATAATAATAATAAGCAAACAAACAAGAAAATTCCTCACCTCTCAGTCTCTCTATGCTTCCCCCACTGCACATAGCTGGCTCTGGCTCTTCTATCCAAATAAATAATCAATGACTTTTAGTATAATCACAATGTTGTACATTCATCATCTTAAAAATTTTAGAAAAATTTTATTATTCCAAGTAGAAAGAATCCAATCCCCTTAGCATTCAACTTAACAACTAATCTCCTTTCATCTTCATGAATTGATTTATATTTATATTTTTAAATGGAATTATACAATATGCAGTACTCTGATCTGGTCTCCTTCACTTAGTATATTGATTCTTTTTTGTCTGATATTAACATTGTGTAGTATTTACTTACATTTGTTCAGCTTCATGGAAAAATGATCTTACATATGCAGTTCTACTCATATTCATATTTCACATAATATATTTATATTTCACATAATATACTTAGTTCATAATAGGGCAATCATACAGTATTTTTCCTTTTGTGTCTGGCTTGCTTCACTCAACATAATGTCCTTCAGGTTCATTCATGTTGTCATATGTTTTATGACTTCATTTCTTCTTACCACTGCATAATATTCCATCATGTGTATACTCCACAATTTGTTTATCCATTCATTAGTTGATGGACACCTGGGTTGTTTCCAAATTTTGGTTACCATGAATAACACTGCACTGAAGATCAGTGTGCATATATCTATTCATTTCACTCCTCTCAGTTCTTCTGGGTATATACCCAGCAATGATGTTGCCGGGTCCCATGGTTAGTCTATATTCAACTTCTTAGGAACTGCCAAAGGAACTACAAAGTGGCTGCACCATTCCACATTCCCACCAACAGTAAATAAGCATTTCTAATTCTCCACATCCTCTCCTTCATTTATAGTTTTCTGACTTTTTAATAGCAGCTAGTCTAATAAGTATGAAATGATATCTCCTTGTAGTTTTGATTTGCATTTCCCTAATTGCTAGTGGTATTGAACATTATTTCATGTCTTTCTTCACCATTTGTGTTACTTCTTTGGAGAATTGTCTTTTCAAGTCTTTTGCCCATTTTTTAATCAGATACTTTATCTTTTTATTATTGAGTTGTATGATCTCCTTATATATCATGGATAATAAACCCTTATCAGATATGTGATTGCCAAATATTTTCTCCCATTGAGTCAGCTGCCTTTTCACCCTTTTGACAAAGTCCTTTGAGGTGCAAAAGTATTGAATTTTGAGGAGGTCCCATTTTCTAGTTTTTCTTTTGTTGCTCGTGCTTTGGGCATAAAGTTTTAAAACTACCTGTTTTCCTACATTTCATTCTAGTTTTATGATGTTTTTATATTTAAGTCCTTGATCCATTTTAACTAATTTTTGTATAAAATGTGAGATAGAGGTCCTCTTTCTTTCTTTTGGATATTGGTATTCAGCACCATTTGCTGAATAGACTGTCCTGGTCCAGCTGGGTGTGCTTAAAAGCCTTGTCAAAAATTGCTTGATTGTACATGTGAGGGTCAATTTCTGAGTTCTCAATTTGGTTCCATTGGTCAATCTGTCTGTCCTTTTGCCAGTACCATGTTATTTTTACCACTGTAGCTAAGTAATATGCTTTAAAGTCAGAAAATGGGAGTCCTCCAACTTCATTCTGCTTTTTTTTTTTTTTTTAAAGATTTTTATTTATTTATTCATTCATCCCCCCCTTGCTGCTTGTGCTCACTGGGTCAGCTAACCACGCCGTGTGGGTGGGCTTGCCTTCACCAGGAGGCCCCAGGAACCGAACCCGGGGCCTCCCATATGGTAAACGGGAGCCCTACTGATTGAGCCACAGCCGCTTCCCTTCATTCTGCTTTTTAAAGACATATTTTGCTACTCAGTATTCCTTAACCCTCCAAATATATTTGATTATTGAATTTTTGATTTTTGCAAAAAAGGCTGTTGGGATTTTTAATAGGATTACATCGAATCTGTAAAACAGTTTTGGTAGAATTGACATCTCAATGATATTTATCCTCCAATCTATGAAAAGAGAATTAGACAAACTATTTTTGTATTTTGTTTAAATTGATTGGTGGCCATGTGACATTGTGTATGGGCTTTAGACTTACTATGTGTAACTTTTAAAATATAAAATGTAAGAAAATAACAAAAGGTAAAGAAGAAATGAAGAATATCATTAGTACTTAGAACAGAATTTGTAGCATAAAGCTGAAAATGATGAATCCCACAACTTCAAAATTATTGGTAAAAGAACAAAAATCAAAAAACCTCATATCAATATTTTTATCTTTAAAATATTGGTTCTTATAACATTAAGAAAGAAAATAAATGGTCTGAGGGAGAAATATGAACTGAATGTTCAACTCAAGAAGTTAGAAAAAGAACCAATTAAATTAGGAAATAAAATTTGAATCAGAAATCAATCAAACAGACAGAAAAATATTAGGTGATAAATTCAACCAACATACCAAGGAACCAAAAGTGTCTAAAACTGCAAGGAAGGGAGTCCCATCCATTGGCCATATGGGGTAAAATCACCCCCCTCAATTAAAGATGGAGTGGGCATCACCATCCCAGAATCCTCAGGATTTGGGAATGAACTATGGACTAAATAGACTTACTAGTATTCTATTATAGACTTATTGTGATTTTAGCAATGGAAGAAATTATACTTTTGATGTGGAGGCAGTGACCACTGGAGGTTCTGAGGGTAGAACAGGTATAAAACAGGGGCATTTTCAGGACTTGGGAATCATCCTGAAAGACAGTACAATGACAGATACAGGCCATTATATATCTTGCCATAACCTATAGAATTGAGTAGGAAAGGGTGTAAACTACAATGTAAACTATAATCCATGCTTAGTGTTAATGCTCCAAAATGTTTTCATCAATTGCAATGAATGTACCACACTAATGAAAGATGTTTCTAATGTGGGAAAGTGTGGGAGGTGTGGGGAGGAGGGTATATGGGAATCCCCTATATATTCTCTGTAACATTTATGTAATCCAAGTACCATTTTAAAAATGAAAAATGAAATGAAAAAAGTATATTGAGGAGATAGAGGCAAGTTGGCATCACTTTAAGTGGGTACTCACCATCTCTTTTGCAAAGGAATGATGATTGGGGACAGGATCCTGCCCGGGTGAGCTTTTCTGGGAGCCCACGGAACAGGAAACTTTGGGGCATCGATCTGGAGGGAGATATACAGGGAGATAGATTGCTCAAGATAAAACCATGAGTTTTTAGCCCCACATCTGGAAATCATGGATGGGTAAGCCCCACCCTCAGGTCAAGGGATCAGGGTGAGCATTGACTCCTGCCAGCCACCTAGCAAGAGGGAGCATTCTCTGAGAGTGGGAAGGTTCTGGTAAGGGAAGGAGAGGAGTTTCCTTTCTCTGGGTTTGGTTGTTTGGACACCCTTTGAGCTTTGGGGAACACATCAGCTGGTCTGAAGTGGCACCAGACAGAGGAGAGAGGTCAATCTGCTGAGGAAGCCTGATTTACCTAACTATCCTGGGATACAGGCTTGGCCTGACAGAGGGCAGAGTCAGCCTATTTAATAGTTGTACACTGAGGACTTTCAGAATTTCAGCTCCACTAAGGGAGTCAGACAGTGGGAAGTGTTTAATAAGTTTCCAAGAGCCTATTTGGGGTCCTCTTGGAGGAGGGGATGGTCTAGAAGATGACTGAAAATCATTTGGGTGTGGTGGTGTACTCAGTCATCAGGGTCCCATTTGAATTTCAAAAGGCAACCTGACCAGGAGAGGGGAGGGGACATCAGCTCTTACAGCATGCTGAATTCTAGGAGAATTGCCCTAGGAGAGTAAAACCTGCCTGGGGGAAAGTGACTGAATAACTTTCTGAAGTGCTAACTGACCCAATTAAAAGTTAACTCAGTGGAGTAATTTCTGCCTTGAATATAAGAGGTACCTAGTTTGACTCCTGGCTCCTCTAAGAATAGTGATCCACGGGATACCTAACATCCAGCTGATACCACAGGACAGGGAAAACATAGACATTGGTTTTGTACTAGCTTCTTTTGTGTCACTTATTTTTCCAAAAAAAAAAAATGTTACTTTAAAAAAAAATTTTAACTTAGTTTAATCGCTAAAACCCTCCTCAAAACCTTCTGAGAGAAGCCTGTAGGGTAATTGATTGATGAACATGGGCAGCCTGAGAGGCTCCACAAGGGCCAAAGAAGGAATGCTGTTCTTCCTTATCTTTGTTTGACTGCTTGCTAGTGTGCTTGTTTGGGGTTTTGCTGTTGTTGTTTTCTATTTATTTTGTTTCTTGTTTTTCTTTCCTCTTTCCTCCCCCCTCCTTTTTTAATATTAGGTGCTGCTAGCTTCTTTCTTCTTTGCTGTTCCTCTTTTTCCTTGATTTCCCATTTTCTTTGTAGACTTATTTTGTCTACCAATGCTATCTCTTTTCCTTCCTTCATCTCTCTATCTTCTGCTTTCTGTTGTGGTGCTTAGATTCCAACTTTTTTTATTAGTCCTCAACTTTAATGGTTTTGATTTCTATCTTGTCTATTCTGCTTTCTTTTTATTATTATTATTAACTTTTTTCTTGATGTCCTTTCTTTTCTCTTCACTCTCTCCTCATCATTCTGGCCTTCTAAATAATTGTATATATTTTTCTCTATTCAGTTTCCCAATTCATGGCAGGTACTCCACTTTTTTATTCCTCTTACTCTACACTACTTAAATGTGTGAAATATTCATCTTACTAAGTCTTATATGGCCCATCTTCTAACTTTTATCATTATTACTATTCCTTTTTCCTTTCTTACCTCTTTTGATTTATCTGTCCTAATCTTTTTCCTTCAAGGGAACATTGAAAACAACAAGGTAATAGAACAAGAAGAACAAAGTGTCAAAGAGAAAACTTAACACACACACAAAACCAGAGGCTAAACAAAACCTAGAGCAGAGAGAGAAGCTAATCAACTGAATAAACCCATCAAGATAAATGATAACCAGGGGGCAACAAAAAATCGCAAACACTACTAAGAAACAGGAAGACATGGACCAGTCCAATGAACAAACTAAAAACTAGGAAAAGATGCAGAACATCGAACAACTAATCAAGCTGTCCAAATAACTATAATGGACCAACTTAATGAAGTGAAGGAAGTGATTAAAGAAGACACTGGGAGAACATATTGAAGAAATTGTAAACATACATAAATAGATAATGGATATGATGGTGATGAATGACACAATCCAAGGAATCAAAAAGACACTGGAATCACATACCAGCAGATTTGAACAAGCAGAAGAAAAAAATACTGATGTGGAAGACAGTACATCTGAAATGAAACAAATAGTAGAACGGATAGGTAAAAAGATAGGAAAAATCCAGCAGGGACTTAAGAATTTAAACAACAACACAAAATGCAAAAAATGTATGCATTATAGGCATCCCAGAAGGAGAAGAGAAGGGAAAGGGAACAGGAGTGTTGAAGGAAATAATGGTTGAAAACTTCCCAACTCTATTGAGGGTGATAGGCATGCTTGTCCAGGAAGCACAGCACACCCCTAACAGTATAAATATTAACAGGCCAACTCCAAGACATATACTTCTCAATAGGTCCAATGCTCAAGACAAAGAGAAAATACACAAAGCAGCAAGAGAAAAGAATACCATCACATATAAGTGAAGCTCAATAAGATAAAGTGCTGATTTCTCATCTGAAACCATGGAGGCAAGGAGACAGTGGCATGACATAGTCAAGGTACTCAAAGAAAAAACTTCCTGTTACAAATTCTCTATCCAGCAAACTTGGGATTAAAATATGATGGAGAGTTCAAAATATTTACAGATAAAAAGAAATTAAGAGAGTAAGCCAATAAGAAACCTGCCCTTCAAGAAATAATAAAGGACGTTACACAGGTTGAAAGGAAAGAACAGGAGAGAGAGAGTTGGAGGAGAGTATAAGAACAACTAAAAAGACAAAAAGAGAAATAAAAACAACATATGACATACACAAAGCCAAAGAAAATATGGCTGATATATGAAATTCTTTGAGATTAATATCACTGACTGTTAATGGATTAAGCTCAAAAGTTAAGAGACACAGACTGGCAGAATGGATAAGGAAATATGACCTATCTATATGTTGTCTACAAGAAACCCACCTTAGACCCAGGGATTCAAAGAAGCTTAAAGTGAATGGCTGGAAAACAATTTTATAAGCAAACAATAACCAGAAAAGGGTGGGAGTAGCTTTACTAAAATCAGACAAAATAGACTTTAAATGCAAAACTATTATAAGAGAAAAGATGGACACTATATATTAGTAAAAGGGGTAATCATTAAGAAGAAAGAACAATTATAAATATTTATGCACCTAATCACGGTGCCTCAAAATAACTGAGGCAATCACTGGAAAGACTAGGTGGAGACATAAATGTCTCTACAATTACAGTGGGGGACTTTAATACACCATTATAACCATTAGGTAAAATATCTAGACAGATAATTCATAAAGAAACAAAGACTTTGAATAATACATAAGAGGACCTGTACCTAATAGACATAAACAGAATGCTACACCCAAATACAGCGTGATATACGTTCTTCTCGAGTGCACATGGATCATACTCCAAGAGAGACCACATGTTAGGTGACAGAACAATTCTCAATGAATTCAGAATGATGGATATTATACAAAGTAATTTCTCTGACCACAATGGGATGAAATTGGAAAGCACTAAGGACCAGAGAACCAGATTAGGCACAAAGATATGGAAGTTAAACAACACAATCATAAACAAACAGTGGATCAAGGAGGAAATCTCAATAGAAATCAGAAACTACCTTGAAAGAAATGAAAATGAGAACACAACATATCAATACTCAAAAATCAGTAGCATTTCTATACACCAATAATGAGCAATCTGAGGAGGAAATCAAGAAAAAATTCAATTTACAATAGTAACTAAAAGAATCAAATACTTAGGAATGAATTTAACTAAAGATGTAAAGGATTTATATACAGAAAACTACACCACACTGTTACTGGAAATCAAAGAAGACTTAAACAAATGGAAGAATATTCCCTGTACATGGATAGGAAAAATAAACATCATCAAGATGTCTATCCTACCCAATCAAATCTAAAGATTTAATGCAATCCCAATAAAAATGAACAATCTATTTTTTAATGAATTGGAAAAACTAACTACAAAATTTATTTTGGAAGGGTAAGAGGCCCCGAATTGCAAAGACACACTGAAAAAGAAAAATGAATTTGGAGGTATCACACTACCTGTCTTCAAAACATATTACAAAGCTACACTTGTCAAAGCTACATGCTATTGGCATGATGATAGACATACTGACCAATGGAATGGAATTGAGACTTCCAATATAGATCCTTGCATATACATTCATCTGATATTCAACAAGGCCACCAAGACCAGTCACTTGGGAGAGAATGGGCTCTGCCACAAATGGTGCTTTGAGAACTGGATATCCATAACCAAAAGAATGAGAGAGGAACACCATCTTACACCTTACACAAAAATCAACTCAAGATGGATCAAAGATCTAAATATAAGACCCAAGACCATAAAGACCTTGGAAGATAATGTAGGGAAGCACATACAGGAACCTTGTAATAGGAAGTAGTTTGATGAACTTCACACCCAAAGCATGAGCAGCAAAAGGAAAAATAGATAAATGTGATCTCCTCAAAATTAAAAACTTTTGCAACTCAAAGGACATTATCAAGAAAGTAGAAAGCCAGCCTACCTAATGGGAGGAAATATTTGGCAACCATATACCTGATAGGAGCCTAACATCCTGCATATATAAAGAAATCCTACACCTCAAAAATAAAAAAAACAAACAACCCATTTTAAAAAAATGGGCAAGTGACCTTTAGCAACACTTTTCCAAGGAAAATATAAAAGGCTAAAAAGCACATGAAAAAAATGCTCAACATTGCTAGCTAGTATGGAAATGCAAATGGAATCTACAATGAGATACCATCTTAAATCCATCAGAATGGCAGCTTTTTAAAAAACAGCATTCTATAAGTATTGGAGAGGATGTGGAGGAATGGGAACCCTCAACCCCTGCTGGTAGGATTGTAGAATGCTCCAGCTACTATGGAGGACAGTATGGCAGTCCTCAAACAAACTGTACAATGTGAGCTATGGTCCATGCTTAATGGCAAAGCCCCAGGATGTATTTACTGATCCAACTAACTATAGAACTTCCATATGATCCAGCGATTCCACTGCTGGGAATATACCTTAAAGACTTGAAAGCAAAGACACAAACAGATATATGCACACTAATGTTCATAGTGGCATTTTTCACTATTGCCAATAGTTGGAATCAACCCAGGTGCCCAACAACAGATGAATGGATAAATGAAATGTGGTACATACATAAAGTGGATTATTATTCAGCTGTAAGAAGGAATGAAATGCTACACATGGGATAACATGGATGCATCCTGAAGACGTTATGTAGAGTGAAGCAAGCCAGGCATTCAAGGATGAACACTTCACTGCTATGAATTAAAGAAATTGAGCAGGTTCAGAGAGCTATTATCTGTAAGATAGGTTTACAAGAAGTAGAAAGAGAAGAGAAGGTTGTGAGCCATCACCCATATGGATGTAATCCATGGTAAAGTGATAGAGTGTAGTTGTGTATTGAATGGATAGGACAGGAGGATAGTGATATTATAGGGTTGGGTGGCACAGGGTAGACAGGTGAATAGATTGGAAAGGGTGGGTTAGAAGGTACAGAATACTGGGGATAGGGTTGGGAGAAGGACCAGATGAACACTAGGGATTTGTGGGTATGAGGTTGCTTTTTTGGCAAGATGACAAGGAAGGGTCACTGGTTTAGGGTGTTGGTTGGGGGTGCATTCAGGACAGGGCACACCTGGAGCAGGCTTATAGGGAGTGTGTGTGTGTTCATTCTGTAATAATGTGTTGTTTCAGTGGGTGGAGATCCACATAATGAGCGGGAAGGTATTGGACTACCATCTTTGGGAGGACCGATTTGTTCAGAAATTGACAGGCAGGAGTCTCTCAAGAGTGGGGGCAGTTCCTAAAAGGAGAGGACAAACCAGTGTGTCAAGACCTCTTGTTGCATGCAACTATAAATCTTATCATCCAACGACTCAAGCCAGGGGGCTTTATTGGCATTGTGGGGATGGGGTAGGAGGAATAGTATAGATTAATTGGGTATTTAGTGGTCAGTGGAAATGTTCTTCATTACCATCCAGTGATGGGCACAGGACATGGTAAATATCAAAATTTATAAAAGCATATGGTATATAGACATACTGACCAATGGAATGGAATTGAGACTTCCAATATAGATCCTTGCATATACATTCATCTGATATTCAACAAGGCCATCGAGACCAGTCACTTGGGAGAGAATGGGCTCTGCCACAAATGGTGCTTTGAGAACTGGATATCCATAACCAAAAGAATGAGAGAGGAACACCATCATGCCAATAGCATGTAGCTTTGACCAGTGTAGCTTTGTAATATGTTTTGAAGACAGGTAGTGTGATACCTCCAAATTCATTTTTCTTTTTCAGTGTGTCTTTGCAATTCAGGGCCTCTTACCCTTCCAAAATAAATTTTGTAGTTAGTTTTTCCAATTCATTAAAAAATAGATTGTTCATTTTTATTGGGATTGCATTAAATCTTTAGATTTGATTGGGTAGGATAGACATCTTGATGATGTTTATTTTTCCTATCCATGTACAGGGAATATTCTTCCATTTGTTTAAGTCTTCTTTGATTTCCAGTAACAGTGTGGTGTAGTTTTCTGTATATAAATCCTTTACATCTTTAGTTAAATTCATTCCTAAGTATTTGATTCTTTTAGTTACTATTGTAAATTGAATTTTTTCTTGATTTCCTCCTCAGATTGCTCATTATTGGTGTATAGAAATGCTACTGATTTTTGAGTATTGATATGTTGTGTTCTCATTTTCATTTCTTTCAAGGTAGTTTCTGATTTCTATTGAGATTTCCTCCTTGATCCACTGTTTGTTTAAGATTGTGTTGTTTAACTTCCATATCTTTGTGCCTAATCTGGTTCTCCTATATAATGTAAACCATAGTGAAAACCATTGGCAATGTTTAGTAGCTATGTTTCACTATTTGTATATCAGGTATAACAGTGCTACCATCCATATATAAAATGATATTAAAATGGGGAGGGAGGAAAGGGGAAGAATGTTGGGTATATGAGAGTCCCCTGTGTTCTGTGTGTGACTTTGCTGTGACCTAAAACTTCTTTGGAAACTAAATGAAAAATAGTGAGACACTTGGGAATGACAGGGGGAAGGTGCCATGGTACAGACTGGACACCAGATATTGCAGTGGTGAAAGTCAAAATGTCAAAAATATATTTTTGTATATTTTTCATTTTTTTAATATCCCAATCATTTCACTTAATTTTAATTACTTTTATTTTTTAATTTTTAAAAGACTTAGGCAACATAAATGTTTCACAAAAAACATAGGGATTCATATACACCCCACCTCCCACACCTTCCACAACCTCCCACATAAACATCCTTCATCAGTGGGGCATATTAATTGGATCAGTAAATATATCCTGGGGCTTTGCCATTAAGCATGGACCATAGCTCACATTGTACACCACACTATTTCCCACTCAGTTCTGAATGTTATATGATGATATAAAACAGTCTATATCTGTCATTGCAATGTCACTCAGGACAATCCCAAGTTCCAAAAAAGCCCCCATATTATAACTGCTATTCCTTCTCCCTGCCCCCAGAGCTCCCAGTGGCCACTGACTCCACATCAGTGTTGTAATTTTTTCCATTGATTGAATCACAATATGTCTATAGTAGAATACAAGTAAGTCCACTTGAGTCCATAGTTCTTCCCCCCATCCTGAGGAGTCTGGGATGGTAATGTCCACTCCACCTCCAATTGAGAGGTGGCTTATATCCCATGGAGAAGATGGATGGGATTATCCTGCCTGCAGCTGCAGACTCACTCCCTTGCCCATCATCATTTCCCCATCTCACCAGTTGTCCTTGGTGAGTCTAATGAGCAATAGAGTTGGAGTGGCTATTCCACTGAGGTTCCGGGCCCAGCTGCACATGGACAGCCCAAAGTCTCAAGTCTCTATATGTACACCTACAAACTCCAGCACCAAGTATAGTTTGAATAGAAGGGACAGAAGAGCCATGATCAGGGAGGACATAGTTGAGTCCAACTCTGTCATTCTCAGGAGCACAATCTCCAAAGTAGGGCCCACTGGCAAGGCAACAAACTCCGGAGCTATCTGTACTGACATAGGCTGTGGGTGTCTCCAGAGCCCTCAGGAGCCCTACTTTTTGGGGTGATGTCCACTTTGGAATTCCATGAGATGCTACTGAGATTTGCATAAATGTCACCTCTGGGATGACCTCCTGACACATTTTGAAGTCTCTTAGCCATATAAACTCATTTGTATTTACCTTTCCCCCGTTTATTCAAGGTCTTTTTCCTGTCACATTGACAGTTGGCACTTGGTAACAATCCTTCAGTGCCAGGGAGGCTTATCCCCGAGGGTCATGTCCCATGCTGGGAGAAAGGTAATGCATTCATATGCTTCATTTGGCATAGAGAGAGGTCACATATGAGCAACAAGGAGGCTCTCAGGAGGCAACCCTTAGGAACCCCATAACAATAGACTAAGTATCAATTTCATGAGCAAAGACTCATAAGGCTAGTCATCAATATCAAGGGCCCATCATCCTTCACCATTCACTGCCCCTGAACTTGGGTGACCATTGCTGCTCCCTTAGAGAATGTGGCAGAGCTCTCCAGGATGGGAATTCAGTATTCTCTCATTCATTGAGTAATTCCCCTCCCACTGTGACAATTCCCTGTGAATATATGAACATTTTTATATACATTATAATTATGCTCAGGTTAACTTCCTCCCATGCATCCTCCATCCCTGACACCACACACTAATGATCCTCCCCTGCCCCCATTGTAACCCTTCTGTGATCCAAAGCTTCTTCAAAGATAATGCCATTACAATGCCCAAATGCAATTAATAGGAAAATGAAATAAGCATGATAAGTTTAAATGTAAGTGATAAAATACATAAAATTTTTAAAAAAACTAAAACTAAAATAAAATTAAATGATTGGGATAATAAAAAATGGAAAATATACAAAAGTTTTTTTTACCTTTTGCCTTTCATCACTGCAAGGTCTGGTGTCCAGTCCGTACCATGGTGCCTTCCCCCTCTCATTCCCCAGTGTCTCACTATTTTTCATTTTGTTTTAAAAGAAGTTTTAGGTCACAGCAAAGTCACACATAGAATACAGGAGACTCTCATATACCCAACATCCTTCCCCTTTTCTCCCCCGCATATTAATACTTTTTTATATGTGATGGTAGCATTGTTACAACTGATATACTAATAGTGAAACATAGCTACTAAACATTGTCAATGGTTTGCAGTATGCTTTACATTTTAGACCATACACTTTTATAAATTTTGATGATATTTACCTTGTCCTGTGTCCATCACTGTATGCCATTGAAGAACAATTCTACTGAACACTAAATACTCCCTGTTTGATCTATCTTATTCCTCCCACCTAATCCCCCAGGCCCACGATGCCCTTGGTTTGATTCATTGGATGACAAGATTCATAGTAATATGCAACAAGAGGTCTTGACAGACTGGTTTGTCCTCCCCTATTAGGAAACGCCCTTGCTCTTGAGAGAGTCCAGCATGTCTATTTCTGAACAGATTGGTTGTCCCAAAGATGGGAGTCCAACACCTTCCCACTCATTGTGTGGGTCTCCACTCACTGATATAATATATTATGACAGAATGAACACTCACATACTCCCCAGAAGCCTGCTCTAGGTGTGCCCTGTCCTGAATGCCCTCCCAACTAACACCCTAAACCAGTGATGCTTCCTTGTCATTTTTCCATAAGAGCATTCCCACCTCTGTAATTTCAACCTCTAACCCACAAATCCCCAGTGTTCACCTGGTCCCTCTCCAACCCTCCCCTACTATCATGGACCTTCTGGCCCATCCTTCCCAATCTACCCACCCTTCAATCCTGCACCACACAACCCAATAATATAACTACCCTCCTGTCCCATCCTTCAATACACAACTACACTCTATCAATTTACCATAGATTACATCCATATGGGTGATGGCTCACAACCTTCTCTTCTCTATTTCTTGTAAACCTATCTTACAGACAATAGCTCCTTGAGACTGCTTAATTTCCTTAATTCATGTCAGTGAGGTCTTTTACTGCTCATCCTTCAATGCCTGGCTTGCTACACTCAACATAAGGTCTTCAAATTTCATCCATGTCATCCCATGGGTTAGTACTTTATTCCTTCTTATAGCTGAGTAATATTCCATTGTATGTATGTACCTCATTTTGTTTATCCATTTATCTGTTGATGGGCACCTGGGTTGATTCCAACTTTTGGCAGTAGTGTACAATGCTGCTATGCACATTGGTATGCATATATATGTTCATGTCTTTGCTTTCAATTCTTCATGGTATATACCCAGCAGTGGAATTGCTGGATCATATGGAAGTTCCAGAGTTAGTTTTTTAAGAAACCACCAAACTGTCCTCCATAGTGGCTGGACCATTCTACAATCCCACCAGCATTGGATGACTGTTCCTATTCCTCAACATCCTCTCCAACACTTATAGTCTGCTGTTTTTGTAATAGCCACCATTCTAATGGATATAAGATAGTATCTCATTATAGTTTTTTTGATTTGCATTTCCATAATAACTAGTGATGTCAAGAATCTTCTCATGTCCTTTTTAGTCATTTGTATTTCTTCCTCAGGGAAGTGTCTTTTCAGGTTGCTAGCCCATTTTTTAAATGGGTTGTTTGTCTTTTTATTTTTGAGATGTAGGATTTCTTTATATATTCACGGCATTAGGCTCCTATCAGATATGGTTGCCAAATATTTCCTCCCATTAGGTAGGCTGCTTTTTTATTTTCTTGATAACATCCTTTGAGGTGCAGAAGTTTCTGATTTTGAGGAGATCCTGTTTATCTATTTTTTCTTTTGCTGCTCATGCTTTGGGTGTGACGTTTATGAAACTTTTTCCTATTACAATATCCTGTAGATGCTTCCCTACATTATCTTCCAAGGTCTTTATTGTCATGGCTCTTATATTTAGATCTTTGATCCATCTTAAGTTGATTTTTATATAGGGTGTGTGATGGTGTATCTCTCTCATTCTTTTGGATATGGATATCCAGTTCTCAAAGCACCATTTGTTGAAGAGGCCATTCTCTCCCAACTGAGAGGGCTTCGTGGTCTTGTTGAATACCAGATGACTTTATATGTGAGGCTATATATCCCAACTTTCAATTCAGTTCCACTAGTCATTATGTCTATCCTTGTGCCAATAGCATGTAGTTTTGACCACTGTAGCTTTGGAGTATGTTTTAAAGTCCGGTATTGTGATACTTTAGACTTCATTTTTCTTTTTCAATATGTCGTTGGCAATTTGGGGTCTCTTACCATTCCAAATAATTTTCGTAGTTAGTTTTCCAATTCATTACAAAATACAGTGTTGATTTTTATTGGAATTGCATTAAATCTGTAGATTAGTTTTGGGGAGGATAGACATCTTGATGAAGTTTATTCTTCCTATCCATTATGAGGGAATATTCCTCCATTTATTTAAGTCTTCTTTGATTTCCTTTAACAGAGTTGCGTAGTTTTCTGTATATAGGTCATTTACATCTTTAGTTAAATTTATTCCTAGGTATTTCATGCTTTTAGTTACTATTATAAACGGTATTTTTTTCTTGATTTCCTCCTCAGATTGCTCATTATTGGTGTACTGAAATGTTACTGATTTTCAAGCATTGATCTTATAGCCTGCAACTTTACTGAATTCCTTTATAAGTTCTAGAATCTTTGTTGTAGATTTCTCAGTGCTTTCTATGAATAGGATCATGTCATCTGCAAATAGTAAATTTTTTACTTCTTCCTTTCCAATTTGGATGCCTTTATATCTTTTTCTTGCCTCAGTGTTTGTGCAAGTACTTCTAAGACAATGTTAAATAGGAGCAGTGATAGTGGGCATCCTTGTCTTTTTCCTGATCTTAGAGGGAAAGCTTTTAGGATTTCACCATTGAAAACAATGTTGGCTCTGGGTTTTTCATACATACCCTTTATCATGTTCAGAAAGTTTCCTTCTATTCCTATATTTTGCAGTGTTTTAATCAGGAAAGTGTGATTTATTTTGTCAAATGTTTTTCTTCATCGGTTGAGATCGTTCCTGCTTCAACAGAGATCACAGTGATTTTTTTTCTTTCATTCTTTTTATGTGGTGTATTACAATGATTGTTTTCCTTACATTGAACCATCCTTGCAAATCCTTGCAAAACCTACTTGCTCATGTTGTATAATTCTTTTGATATGTTTTTGAATGTGATTATCAAGTATTTTGTTTTGGATTTTAGCATTTAGGTTCATTAGAGGGATTGGTTTGTAGTTGTCCTGTCATGTGATATCTTTGTTTAGGTTTGGTATTAGGGTAATGTTAGCATCACAGAAAGAGTTAGGCAATTTTCCTTTTACTTCTATTTTTTTGGAAGACCTGAAGCAAGATTGGTGTTAGCTTTTCCCAGAATGTTGGGAGAAGTATTCTGTGAAGCCATCTGGTCCTGGGTTCTTCCTAGTTGGGAGGTTTTTGATGACTGAGTCTACCTCTTTACTTGTAATTTGACTGTTGAGTTAATCAATTTCTTCTTTCCTCAATGTAGGCTGCTTGGGTGTTTCTAGGAATTTGTCCATTTCCTCTAGATTATCATTTTTGCTGGAATATGATTTTTCAAAGTATCATCTTAATATACTCTTTATTTCTGTGGTGTCAGTGGTGATAACCCCTTCCTCATTTCTTATTTTGTGTATTTGCATCTGCTCTCTTTTTATTTGTTAGTCTGGCTAAGAAAGTAATTTTATTGATCTCAAAGAATCAGCTTTTGTTTTGTTTATTGTTTCTATGCTTTCTTGTTTTCTATTTCATTTAGTTCTGCTCTAATCTTTGTTACTTACTTCTTTCTACTTCCTTTTGGGTTAGTTTTGTTGTTGTTTTTCCAATTCCTCCAGGTATGCAATTAGGTCTCCAAATTTTAGCTCTTTTTTCTTTTTAGATATATGCATTTATTCCTATGAATTTCCCTTTCAGTACAGCTTTGGCTGCATTCCTTAAATTTTGATATGTTGTGTTGTCCTTTTCATTCATTTCAAAATAGTTACTGATTTCTTTTGAGATTTCCTCCTTGACCCACTGTTTGTTTAAGTGTGTGTTGTTTAACTTCCATATCTTTGTGCCTAATCTGGTTCCCTGGCCCTTAGTGATTTCCAATTTCTTTCCAATGTGGTCAGAGAAATTACTTTGTATAATCTCAATCCATCCGAATTCATTGAGAGTTGTTCTGTGGCCTAGTATATGGTCTATCTTGGAGTATTGCTCATATTCAATTGAGAAGAATGTATATCTGCTGTATTTGGGTGTAGTGTTCTGTATATATCTGTTAGGTTCAGATCCTCTAATATATTATTCAGAGTCTTTGTTTCTTTATTGATTCTCTCTTGCGATGTTCTGTCTAATGGTGACAATTGTGTATTAAAGTCTCCCACTATAATTGTAGAGACATTTATGTCTCCAACTTGTCTTTCACGTGTTTGCCACAGATATTTTGAGGTACCCTGATTAGGTACATAAATGTTTATGATTGTTCTTTCTTCTTAATGATTACCCCTTTTACTAATATATAGTGTCCATCTTTGTCTCTTACAGTAGTTTTGCATTTAAAGTCTATTTTGTCTGATATTAATTTACCTACTCCCACCCTTTTCTGGTTGTTGTTTGCTTGTAAAATTGTTTTCCAGCCATTCACTTTCAGCCTCTTTGAATCCCTGGGTCTAAGGGTGGTTTCTTATTGACAACATATAGATCAGTCATATTTCCTTGCCCATTTTCCCAATTTGTGTCTCTTGACTGGTGAGTTTAATCCATTAACATTCACTCTTATTACTATCAAGGAATTTTTTACATCAGCCATATTTTGTTTGGGTTTATGTATGTCAGATGTTTTTATTTCTCTTTTTGTCTTTTTAGTTGTTCTTACACTCTTCAACTCTCTCTCTCCTGTTTTGTCCTTTCAACCTGTAGAACCTCCTTTAGTATTTCTTGAAGTGCAGATTTCTTATTGGCATACTCTCTTAATTTCTGTTTAATCTATGAATATTTTGAACTCTCCATCATATTTGAATCCCAGCTTTGCTGGATAGAGAATTCATTGCTGGAAGTTTTTACCTTTGAGTACCTTGACTATGTCATACCACTATCTTCTTGCCTTCGTGTTTTCAGATGAGAAATCAGCACTTAATCTTATTGAGCATCCCTTGTATGTGATGGTTCTCTTTTCTCTTGCTGCCTTGACTATTTTCTCTTTCTCTTGAGCATTGGACATTTTGACATGTATATGTCTTGGAGTAGGCTTGTTAGGATTTATACTGTTTGGGTTCCACTGTACTACCTGTGCATGTACATCCATCTCGCTCAATAGGGTTGGGAAGTTTACAGCCATTATATACTTCAACACTCCTTCTGTTCCCTTTCTCTTCTCTTCTCCCTCTGGGATGCCTACAATGCATATGTTTGTGCATTTTGTGTTGCCATTTACATCCCTAAGTCCCTGCGGGATTTTTTCTATCTTTTTATCTATCTGTTCTACTATCTGTTTGATTTCAGATGTACTGTCTTCCACATCACTAATTCATTCTTCTGCCTATTTAAATCTGCTGTTATGTGATTTCAGTGTCTTTTTGATTTCTTGTATTGTGCCATTCATCACTGTAGCCGTTTGGCAGTTTGATGTAATTATGAATTCCAAAAATATATATTGGATTATGCTTGTAAACTGGTCTGCTAATCTGGGCCTGATTAAATTCTGATTAGGGCATTAACTGGGCCATGTCAATAGGACATTGAGCCCCACCCATTGGTGGGTGTGGGGATCAAATATAAAAGGCAGGCAAAGGACAGAGGGAGCAGTTTTGAGTAGCAGTTTTGATATTGTAGTTTTGATTTGGAGACAAGGCCGTGGGATAGAAATGAGCCATTCACCTGAGAGTTCACAGCTGGCCTTGTAGAAGCAAAGCCTAGAGAGCCTAATAGTCTACAGCTGACCTTGTGGAGGAAACAAAGGGGCTAATCCTGGAGAGAAATGCAGTCCTTGGAAGAGAGGAACTCAAGAAACCTGAACTGTGGCAAATGTCAGCAGCTGTCTTGCTCCAACACGTGGTAATGGACTTTGGTGAGGGAAGAAACTTTTGCTTTATGGCCTGGCAACTGTGGACTTCTACCCCAAATAAATGCCCTTTATAAAGACCAACCCATTTCTGGTATTTCACATTAGCACCCCTTTGGCTGATTAATACAATCACCATCATATCTGTTATCTTTTTATATATGTTTACAATTTCTTCAGTATGTTTTCATATTGTCTTTTTTTTTGACTGGGAGGTACCAGGAATCGACCCCAGTTCCCTCCATATGGGAGATGGATGCCCAACCATTTAAACCACACCAGTTCCCCCCACCCCAGTGTCTTCTTAATATTCTTAATCTCTTCCTTCACTTCATTTAGTTGGTCCATGATTTTTGTTTGGGACAGCTTTGATTAGTTGTTTGAAGTTCTGCATCTTTTCCTGGTTTTTAGTTTGTTCATTGGACTGGTCCATGTCCTCCTGTTTCTTAGCATTGTTTGTAATTTTTTGTTGCTCCCTGGTCATCATTTATCTTGATGGGTTTATTCAGTTGATTAGCTGCTTTCTCTGCTCTAGTATTTTGTTCAGCTGCTGGTTTTGTGTGTGTGTTAAATATTCTCTTTGACGCTATGTTCATCTCCTTCTATTTCCTTGCTGTTTTCTATGTTTTAGTTTTATCTTGAGCAATATTTATCCCTGTCCAACTCCCTCCAGATTGAAGTCCCAAAAGTTCCCACTCCTTGGCCTCCCAGAACATCTCACTTGGGCTGGATCCTGTCTCCTGCAAGAGAGATAGTGAGTGCCCACCTAAACCAAAGCCATCTTGCATCCCATCCCTTTTAATTTCATTTTATTTTTATTTTTTTAAAAAAATTTTTATGTATTTTATCTTTTACATTTAAACTTATCATTATTATTTCATTTTCCTCTTAATTATATTCAGCTATTGTAATGGCTTCATCTTTGAAGAATTTTTGAATCACAAAAGGATTACAACTGGAGCAGGGGATGATTATTGGTGTGGGGTGTCAGAAATGGGAGATGCATGGGAGGAAGTTTACCTGAGCATAAATTTAAAGTATATAAAAATGCTGAAATGCTAACAGGGCATTGTCACAGTGGGTGGAGAATCAGTCAATAAATAAGAGAATATTTAATTCCCATCCTGGTGTGCTCTGCCACATTCTCTAATGGAGTAGCAACAGTCCCCCAAGTGCAGGGGCAGTGACTGGTGAAGGAGGATGGGCCCTTGATATTGATGACTAGCCTTATGAGTCTTTGCTCTTGAAATTGAAACTTAGCCTATTGTTATGGGGTGCCTAAGGGTTGCCTCCTGAGAGCCTCCTTGTTGCTCAAATGTGGCCTCTCTCTAAGCCAAACACAGCATATTAATGCATTACCTTCCTCCCCATGTGGGACATAAGTCCCAGGGATGACCCTCCTTGGCACCAAGGGATTGCTACCAAGTGCCAGCTGGCAATGCAACTGGAAAAAGACCTTGAATAAAAGGGGGAAAAGGTAAAGACAAATGTGTTATATGGCTAGGAGTGTTCAAAATGTGTCGGGAGGTCATCCCAGTGGTAATGCTTATGCACATGTCTGTAAGATCTCATAGAATTCCAAAGTGGATATCATCCCAAATCTTGGGGCTCCTGAGGCCTCTGGAGACACCCAGGTCCTATGTCAGGGCAGATAGTTCTGGGGTTTGGTGCCTTGCCTGTGGGACCTACTTTGGAGTTTGTGCCCCTGAGAATGACAGAGTTGAACTCAACTATGTCTTCCCTGCACAGAGCTCATCTGGCCCTTCTATTCAAACCTATACTTGGTGCTGGAGTTTGTAGGTGTTCGTGCAGAGTCTTGAGTCTGGGCTTTCCATGTGCCAGTTTGACCTGGAACCTCGATGGAGCAGCAACTCCTACTCTACAACTCAATGGACTCACACAGGACAACTGGTGGGGAGATGATGAAGGACAACAGCTGTCCCAGGGTAGGGAGAGAGTCTGCACCTGCAGTCAGGATAATACCACCCATCTTCCACATGGGATATAAGCCCCCTGTCAAATGGAGGTGGAGGTAGAGTGGGCATCACCATCCCAGACTCCTCATGATGAGGGGAAGAACTATGGACTAGAGTGGACTTACAGGTATTCTACTACAGACATATTGTGATTCAATCAATGGAAGAAATTACAACAGTGATGTGGAGCCAGTGGCCACCTGAGGCTCTGGGGGCAGGGAGAGGGAAAAGCAGTTGTAATACAGGGCCTTTTTGGGGACTTGGGAATTGTCCTGAGTGACATTGCAATGACAGATATAGGCAATTTTATATCATCCTGTAGCATGCAGAACTGAGTGGGAGAGAGTGTGGTCTACAGTGTGAACTATGGTCCATGCTTAATGGTAAAAACCCTCAGGATGTGTTTATCAACTGCAATTAATGTGCCACACTAATGAAGGATGTTTATGTGGGAGATTGTGGGAGGCATGGGAGGTGGGGTATATGGGAATCCCTATATTTATTGTGTAACATTTACATAATCTAAGTATCTTTTTAAAATATTAAAAATAAAAGTATATTGAGTTTTCAAAATACTAATAAAACTTATGAACTTAGATAAGTTCAAGAAGAAGTATTTACGGTCAACTCCTCTAAAGACATTAATTCACAAAATATTTAAAATAATATTAGTAATAGTTCAGTAGGGGCACTATAGATGTTTAGTAACTGATAGGCTTTTTTCAAAACTAAATAAGACTTCCTTTCACAGCAATCTGCCAAAAAAGAAATACAAGGAAAAAGAGAATCGTGTGTATTAAAATTTTAAAATAAACCATAAAACTGTTCAAAAACAAAAATAAATCAGAAGGATAAATATGTATCTGACCTCTCAGTGGAAATGAACATATTAAGCAAAAAAAAAAAAAAAAGAAAAAAAAAAAAGTGTCATAAAAGGTTAAAAATGATGGCTTCAACTACATGAAATCATGGAACACAATGGAAAAGTAATCAAAACACGTGTGATAGGAAACCATTATCATAGAAATTGATTTTAAAAATAGAGTAAAATGTTTATTCTCAGCTTTATATAAAAGGTAAAATTAATGAAAATGTAATTCTCAATAAAAAATTAGGCATATAAAAATATCTTGTATTTCATAAGCCAGAAAACAAATGCAACATAATAATAGTGAAATACTTTCATTGGTATATTAGCAAATCTTTTTGATGTATATTATCTGGTGCATGTGTTGGTATAAATTCTTCTGTACTCTTTACTCTTAGAATATATTCTACTAAAAAGTATAACCAAAATTATGTGTACTGGTTATATTTCACAATTTAAAAAATAACAGTGCAAAAGGGAATTCAACCCAAATGTCTACATAAGTAGGTGCAGTTAAATGATTTATGATGTATGGCTATGAAATACTAGGTACATTAAAATGATTAGGAAGTAGATTCAGGACATGGAAAATTGCTTTCAATATAATATTGATTGGAAAATTCAAGATATAGTAAGGCTATATGTTATGATTTCAATAGTCTCAAAAGTCATATATACATAGAAAAGCATCAAAAAATATACATTAAAGGTCAATAATGCTTATTTGATTTATGGGATTAGGGAAATTTTTGTTTTCTTCTTTTAACAGTTTTCTTATCCAATTTTTTCTAGAAAGTGAACATTTTGCTTTTATAATCATTAAAATAATTTTATAAAACAAGTTTTACTTTCTTATCTTAGATCTGTGTCCATAACTCGAGTGAATGCTATTTTAGATGGATTGGGCATGCCAGTCTTTATTCAAAAGATAAGTGATAGTAGACACATGTATATATAACTTACCTGTACATTGGACACTGAGCAAAAACAATGAATGAGGTAGTGACTGGATGTGCCTACTTCTCTGAATGCATTAGGGGAAGAAGTAACAAGTTAAATCCATGAAATGGCATCTTATTTGTAGAGAACCCTATGCAGTTAACAATCAGTGACCTCTCAGGAACTATTGCTTTACAAGTTCAACCATTTTTACCTTATGTGTGCATTCTTTTACCCCAATTCGTGACTTGAAAATGATTACTAAGGGAGATAAAGTAAATCTTCATTTGTGCAGTGAGTTTAATTTTGCTCAATATGCTCACACCATCCTGTGAATGTGGGCCATAAGCATTACAGGACAGATAAGAATTTCTTTATTCAGAGCTTCCAAAACTTTAAGCTTCAAAGGAAATTTATGGGGAGAAACTTAACCATTGAAGGGCATCTTTTCCCAAGGGTCCTGGCTGCACATTTGACAATCTTGTTTTCTTAGTGACCAGATAAAGTATATTAAATTTTTTTTCTTGAAATTTGCACTAACCAGATTTAAAGAACAGAACATAGCAAATATGGTAAAGCAGAATAATTAGAAACTGAAGGTACTGTGAAACTAGTAACAAATAAATTTCCCTGGATTAGCAAGTCTAAGATGTCAGCAGCACTTTTAAGATGTTTTTTTAGAAACTCTGCACTAAGACTGGAGAAAGCTATTTTGGTTCCTCAGAGTCTGAATTCAAATGGATTGACAATTTAAGAACAAACAATTCAAGGCCCAGGAATTCCCAGAGTCTTTCCTTATTAACACATTCATGTTTGAGTACAGGTATATATTTAATTGTTTATTGCTCAGGCACAAGGAGGAGTTAAAGATATTCTGAACTTTCATTTCTCAGAGGGTTAGAATTAGCAGCTTCAGAAAAATTCATCCTGTTGTTCCTTGTGGATGTGGCATCTGTGATCAAGAGAGGGCAGAGTGCTGGCCGAGATAGGTTAGCAGCATGTTATTCCTGTGGTTGGGAAGCGATCTCTAATTCTGGGATGCAGGGTACTGGATATTGTCATGGGAGTATGGATACATAACCTTATCTTAGCTTAAAAAGCAATCTTAATAATACCTGTTTTAAAGAGTAATAGGGAGGATTGAGGAAGATAAAATGTGAAAATATCTAGGTTAGTGAAAACTGATATTCTATTGATGATGCTCTGTAGGATAGAAAAATGCAGGCTAGAGAACCTGCTCTCTGTTTTAAATTATTTTTCTTGCTTGAGAGGAAGAGCTTTGGAATACAAGAAACTCCACCTCCTAGTGCTGGCTCTTCTCCTTATTAACTAGGTGATCTTGGGGATTTTCTTAGTTTCTTTTTGCCTTAAAGCCTATATCTGAACAAAGGGAATAAGAAGGAGCATATCTCACAAGACTGTGATAGGGTTATATGAGATAACTCATGTAACACTTAGAATGGCATTACATGTAGAGTAAACTCTTAGATGTCTATTGTCACCTTCTGTATAAGAATTGAGAGGTCCAGTGTTGCCATACTGAGATTCTGGCAATAATATTTTAATGCATATATGAGCTGGTCTCCATTTCTTTAATAGATAGTTGGATTCTGGGAAAATGAAGAACTTGGCAGAAAAGGCCACATTTTGAAGTGTCAATACAGATTCCCAAGTACGTATAATTCAGAAATGTTTATGTTTGTTTGATGTCTCCACTAAAAAATCTGGTAGTGAAGTTGAGATTCTCTGAAAAGTTTGGAAGGCATAAAGGAGATGTGAGTACCATGAGAACTAATAAATAAGGAACATTTTTATATAATAGTCAATTTTTAAAGTGTGGTATCACATCTGACTCTCTTAAAATCCTCTTGAGGAAGATATTATTTTTACATCATGGTTAAACAGTGATGTGATTTCTAGTTCTGAGCTCTTAACATTATTAAAGTAGTTATTGTACCTCAGTAGACATTGTTATTGTGATGTGACTTATCAACTGGATGAGGCGGGAGAAGAAATGTTGATTCAGAACAGCTCTGGATTGTTTTGGAGCTTTGGTTCTTCCACCAAAGGCAGACAAGTCTTACTCCTCAGGCATATCTGATGTGCAGTAGCTGAAAAGGAAAGAGAGGTTGGAGAAATGAGAACATCTCCTAACTTCCTTTCCTTACTTTTATCTCCAATTGGTGACTGGCTAAATCAAAATCTAAATATCCCTTTTTCTGTAATTTCTTAAAGGTTGCAGCATAGAACAAAATCTAATCAGAAGGTTAGACTTAGGATCAAGAACATCCTTGACATGAATGTGCCATGCTAGTGTCCTAAAGTATTATATACCAAAGAAATGAACATGCATTTCTTCAATGTAAAGACAATTAGAATTTCATCCAGAAGTTTATTCATGTGAAACAGTCAATTATGTGATGAGATGCTTGAAGTTGTCTTAAGAACCCCTCCAAGTCCACCATTCCAGGATGTTAAGATGGAAAAAAAATCCTGGTGACCTGTCAGTATCATCAGATCCTGCCAATTTAAGTTTTCTATAGTCTATTAATTTTAGTTGAATACAATTTAAATACAATTCAAATAAAAATGCATTGTAGGGAAGCAGATGCGGTTCAAGTGATTGAGCTCCCATCTACCACATGGGAGGTTCCTGGTTCAGTTCCCTATGCCTCCCAAAGAAGACAGCAAGCTGGCACAATGGGCAGGCATGACAAGCTGACACAACAAGATGATGCAACAAGAGACACAAGAAGAAAAACACAATCAGAGACACAACAAAGCAGGGAATGGAGGTGACTCAAGTGATTAGATGCCTTCTTCCCATATCAGAGTTCCTGGATTTGGTTCCAGATGCCTTCCTTTCTTTCCCCCTTTCTTTGCTACTTTTTTACAATTAATTTACTTTTTACTCCCACAAGTTTGAATGGCAGAGGTGTATCATTTTAGCATTTTATATTTAGAGGATAAAGTTCATTATTTGTCTACATTGTATAACACTTAAACTGATTACATTTTCTGCAACCTCTTGTGTTCTGAAGAAGGATAAGTAGCAGGACATTTTTCATATTTAACATAAAGTTAAACTCATATCAATACCTATCTTGTCCTAAAGTCATGCATTTTGGTCCTTGGCACCTTCAATCACATGAGGAATTTCCTGCCAGTGGTGTTGATGATAGTGGGAATTAAAGATGGCATTTATTAAAGGTTTATCACTGCAAGGCTCTGAGCAAACACTTGCATGCACATTTCATTTACTTTGCTCTCTGACCTCAAGGTGTAGCTGTAAACTTATCTTCATTTTAGATAAAAAGAAATTGAAGTTTTATACAGTGAATAAGTTGTTGAGAAAGTACTTGGCTCTGTATCAGTTGTAGTGTAGTAGGGGAAGCATACATGTTCTAGAGCCAAACTGTCTAGTTTCAAGCACCAGTCCTTAAACTTATTAGCTGGGTGGTAGGTAAATGTGTGGCTCATTCTCTTACCCTGAGAAATGGGGAGAAAGCAGTAATCAACCTCATGGGAATGATGTGTAGATTAAACAAACCAATTTATGTTGTGAAGTTAGGAGAGTGCTGGGCAAGAGAGTGCTAGATCGGTATTGGCACTTACTAGTGTAGTGTGTGCTCTTCCATAGCATCATATTCTGAAGACTTGTCACTTGCAGAAGCAGTGTTTACCTTCTTGTAGTAAAGCTTGGAGAGAAGATAAAGAGGAAGCTTTCTTATCAATGCAAAGAGATTTTATCCTCCACTTTTTACGTTTGGATGTCTTCTTTTCTCTTGATGCATAATGGTTCTCCTTTAATTTTTATCATAGAGAACATCAGATCCTAAGCATTTTGGAAGATTCAGATAATTTAAGAGGGCCTATGTTTGTAAGAAAAAGGTAGGTTGGGTGGGGTTAGTGAGAGTTTTTTCTTTTCACCCAAACCAATATAGGCACGGTTGTTTCCTTAAAATCATCAGGAGAATAAAGGATGGGTAGGAATATTTTGCCAGATAAGTTTATAATTTATAGCTGGGTAAGAAAAGAGATATGTTCTACCTACCACTGGAAGCTTCCCTCATGTACAGAACAGACAGATAATCATTTAATAGAATAGTTCACTGATGCTCACCAACCATTTTTACTTTGAATCCTCCCTATAGACAACAGAGAGAATAACATACTTTAAATAAAGGTATTTTACCATATACATAGAAGAAGAAAAAATGTGGTTACCAGAATAAATTGGTTTCTGAATTTTGGAATAGAAGAAGATAAGGAAGAGAAGGGTCCAAAAAGGAAATTGGGTGTGGCTGAAAAAGTTTTGCCGTGTCCCCCACTGCCAACACACGAACTAGTTCTGTTAGAATTTTGTGAATTTATCAATTTTACAGGCAAAACTGTATTTCCATATTCCCAGTGTCTTTGGAATATATGGAAATACCACAAAAATCACAGAATTTTTCATAAGCCTCTCATAGAATCAACAGTATAGAGAATTCTTTTTGTGGCTTTGTTGTCATCTATGTGTTCACAGTTTGTGGCAACATGCTCTTTGTGGTCATCATCACATCCAGCCCCACCATGGCCTCATTGATATATTTCTTCTTGGTCAACCTGTCCTTTATTTACACATGCTACTCTTCTCTGGCTTCTAAACTTATTGCTGACTCCTTGTATGAGAGAAAATCCATCTCTTATGATAGCCGCATGACTGAACTTTGGGAGCCCATTTCTTAAGAGGCATTGAAATTATCCCACTCACAGTAATGGTCTATGACTGGTTTATGGCCATCTGCAGGCTCCTCCACTACATGACCATCATGACCGGGCATCTCTGTGCCCTGCTGGTGGGGGTGGTTTGGCTGGAGCACTTCCTGCATGCATTGGTTCAGTTTCTCCTCATCCTTTAGTTGCCCTTCTGTGGGCTCAATGTGATCAATCACTTCATTTATAATGTGTACCCTTTCCTGGGGCTTGCCTTCATCAACACATATGTCATTGGCCTGCTGGTGGTCTGCCTGTTGAATTTCCTCATGCTGGTTGCCTCCTACATTGTCATCCTGCACACCTTGGGGTCTCAGTGCAAAGGGGAGACAAAAAGCCCTCCCCATCTGAGGGGCCCATTTCACTGCTGTTGCCTTGTTCTTTGTGCCTTGTATATTCACTATAAGCCTCCATCATCTAATTATCCATAGACAAAAACAAGGTATTCCTGTTTTATGATATTCTGACACCCATGTTGCATCCATTCATTTATACTTTGAGAAATGAAGAGGAAAATAATGTCATGTGAAAGCTCTTCACACCATAAGAAATATAGATGAATGACAAATGACAAGGTAGGTAATAAATGACTCCATTTTTCTGAAAGGAATAATCCAAGACTTATTATATAACTGTGAATCATCTTTTCCCATCTTTTCCAGGCTTTTTTATGACAACCATTTGCTTTTCTGTCTCTATTGGGTTTGAAATATATGCTGCTCTCAGAATAAAATAGTTTACTTTTTGGCCACCAGTGCAAAGTGCCATTTCCTTTCATTTTACCTAACACTTCCTGTTTCAAAGTTCAAGTGATTCTAATGCTTTGGATTCTGAAATATATGCCCATATTCATCCTATCCTCTTCATTGTTTTACAAAATCCAATCATATCCCTTTCCTGGTTTCACCCTTCAACAGTGTGGACTCCCATCATTAATAACAAACTTACCTTTTCTATAGGAAAAGGATGGGAATCATAGTGGTAATATCAAGGAAAATCATGTATGCCTGATAGGACTTGATCTCAGTCCTATAAGAAAATATGAAGCCATTCAAGGGTTTTTAAATAAAATTAAAACCCTAAAATACTATATGCAACAAGTCCTTTTTAAAAGGTGTTAAAAGATAATACTTAATATAGTCATGATCCAAATTTTCTGAAATGAGACATAAAGAACAAAATGGATTGACAAATATGGCTATGTAATAATTAAAGCTCTTGTGAGTGACAAGAATATGCCATAAACCAAGCTAAAGGAGCAGTCACTGCATGAGAGACATTTGAAAATATATATCACTCAAGAATATATAAAGCACTCTTACAAATGAGAAGGAAGTTAATCATACAGTAGATGAATAGGTAAATACATGAACAAGAAACTTACTGTGTATATGAATATTTTTAAAGATGCCCAACTTCAAAAATAACAGAAAAATACCAATTATAGGAGCAATAAGATCCAATTTTTACAAAATAGTTTGTCAAAGACTAAAACAACAGATAATACCAAGTGTTAACAAAAATGAGATGTTTCAAATACTCTCACACACTACTGGAAGTAGCATAGTCATCACAGAAAATTACTGTTATCTCTTAAAAATAAAATAAAATACCATTTTTACTGGTTTTAGGTATCTACTTATAGAAAACCTCATGCATATTTACATGGAGCAACATACAAGGATATTCACCATATAATTGCTTGTAATAAGAATGGAAAGCAGTTAGATATCTATCAATAGGCAATGCTTAAATAAGAACTGGCAGATATGATGGATTACTGTACAATAGTTAAATCAACTGGATTGCTATTTATTAATAGAGATGTAGCTGGAAAACAAATGTTGAGCATAGAAGTTGATGAATTTTGCTTTTAGTATGACATTAATAGAAAAAGAAACTACAAAAAACAAAATTATTTTTGTATGTATGTGCATGTATGTGTCAGTGTGAGCATATGAAGTCAGGTGATATTTTTTAAAGACTGGAAGAATACTACTTAATTCTCACTAGTGATTCATTCTTAGCAGAGATGAGTAAAAGAGAAGAGGAGACTTCTATTTTTTTACATTTTAATTTAAAAAGGGCAATATATACATATATTATGCTGTATATTTATAAAAGGAAAAGTGAACTGAGTAAAGACTGGAAGCATATATGTTAATCTTAAGAATAGTTGCTTGTTTATGGTAAGAACATCCTGCTTGTTTTTCTCATCTTTGGATTATTATGCATTTTTAAACTTAAAAGGAAACAGTTATGGATTCTTCTTTAGAGCTACTCTAGACAAAGATATTCTGATGAAGCTCCCTCCAGGCTCCCAGAATTCCCCAGGTCCTACAACCTCATCTATATGTTCATGTAGTTTGATGAGGAAGAAATGGAAATTACAAGAAAAACTTAATAACTGATGGAGTAAAGAGCTCCTGGAAGCATTAAATTGGAGGGGTCTATAGGGAAAAATGGAAAACTGATCTTGAAAAGGAGAATTAGTCAACTTAAATGTTCTGCTGATGTCTTTGAAGGGTGTACAGTGTTATAGTGAATTCCATTATTTTTCAGCTGAGTCATTTTTCTGACAATAATAAGTTACATCTCCCCATTTAAGGAAGTAAGGATGGTTATTTCCCTTTTACAGATGAAGGAATGAATGGACAGAGATGAAGCAACTTGCTTACAGGGCTAATTAATGCCAGAGACAAAGCTCTTAATCTCTGACTCCAAGAATCTGTTTCTGAATCTCTTAGCATTTCACTATATCCTGGTATGGATTCTTTTCTATAATTCAGAGTTTTGGTAATTGTTGTACAGTCCCATGACAAAAGCTCATTCTTACATTGGAAATATCTTATAACAACTCTTTTGTTTTCAGAGTTTTCCTTTCCTTAGTGTCTAAAATCAGACTTCAATTTTCTGCCTTAACTCTGCAATCTTTATCAGTTATATCTCTTTTGCTCAGGATAATCTGCTCCCAATCTTTTTTGCACACAGCTGTATACTCCAGAGAATGGCAGTGATAAAATTGTTTAAAAGTACATTTGCATGCAAATGCTCTGTTCTTGGGATTACAACTTGGAAAATTATTTTACTCTTATAATAAGAGTATAACATCATTTAAAAACTTCTCAGGCAGGTAAAAGGAAAAATGTGTATTTTGATGGAAGTATTTCTTGAAGTTTCTTTCTCTATTAATCTTAACCTAATTCATGGAAATCTCTTGTCTTCTTTTAAAATAAAATTCCATTCCACCTGTATTTTTGGATATCAAGTCTGTTCACAATATTTTTGTTGATCTGTTTTATATCCACAATCAGGGCTCCATTATGACTTTTGTGACATATCATTAACTTGTGTTCATAGACTGATTCTTCCATCAAAAACATTAAAATCATATATTATTTTAAAATAAATTGAAATATTTCATGGACCCTTGAAATTTTCATGGACTCTAAGCACTATGTAAATTGTGTACAATGAATGTCATTCCTGACCACAATATGAGTACCTAAAAAATTGATCCAGGCAATATCAAGAGTATCCCACATTTAATCAATTCAAAATGAGAATAAATTTCTCTAAAATATTACTAGAATTGTTTCCTAAATATTCTAATCAGTATCTATTGATCACCTTTCTTCATAATTTGATCCCAGAGTTTCTTCATGATATTTTTCACTTCTGCATTTCTGAGGGTATAGATTAAGGGGTTCAACATAGGAGTTATTAAGCTAAAAACCACAGTCACAGTTTTGTCAGCAGGGAAGAAAGTCAAAGGTCTTAGATACAGGAATGAACAAGGTACAAAGAATAAGATGACAACAGTGAATTGAGAGGCACAGGTAGAGAGGGCTTTGCGACGCCCTTCTGAACTATGAGTTCTCAGGGACCTCAAGATGAGAACATAGGAAGCCACTAGCATATAAAAAAATGAGTAAATACAGTGAATCACTATTGGCAGCAATCAGGAGCCCCAAAGTTTGAGTGTCCGTGCAGAAGAGCTCCAGGAGAGATATCAAATCATAAATATAATGGTCAATGGCATTGGAGCCACAGAACAGTAATTGGATAATAAACAAAATCTGGATTCCTCCATGAATGAACCCCCAAATCCCAGACATCCCCACCAGAAAACTACATACAGGCTGGGTCATGATGATCATGTAGTGCAAAGGCTTACAGATGGCCACATAGTGGGCATAGACCATCACCATTAACAAGATGATCTCAGTGCCAGCAAGGAAATGCCCAACAAAGAGCTGGGTCATTCAGCCACTGTAGGAGATGGTGTTTTTCCGAGAGATCGGGTCAAAGATCTTTTTCAGTGCTATGGAAGAAGAGTATAAACCATCAATAATAGACAAATATAACAGAAAGATGTACATTGGAGAACCCAGGGCTGGACTGATGAAGATGGTAACTGAGATAAGCAGGTTACCTACCATTGTAATCAAATAGATAATGAAAAACAGAGCCAATAAGATTTTCTGCAATTCTGGATTCTGAATCCAGCCTAGCAGGATGAATTCTGTCACATTGCTTATTCTTTCCATAAGAATGGTTAAGGTTGGGTTGTGGGCAAGTGGTCCATCTGAAAAGATTCACAATATTTTTAAGTAATATTTTTAATTCAATTCCAAAATAGCTCATCCCCTCATTATTTCTGGCCCATGATGGAGGTACACTTTTTCCTCACTTCTGCCTTTTACACACAGCCATAAAGAAGAATGAGAGGAGGTTAAATTTCACCTAATTCTTGTTAATTGTATAGTGTTAATACCTTACAAACACCACAGTAGAACCAAGACAATATTATGCATGTTTATTTATGGCTGACCTCCAAATTCTCTCTAAAAGTCACCAAATAACAGTATTTGCTTTTTCTTTTTTTTTACTTTTGGCAAAAATTTCACCAATACTAATTATTTTGACGTTATACTTTTTACTGTTATGAATATAAATAGATGAACAAAATATTCTTTGAAAAGTCAACTATGTAATCAGATATTAACACATCAAGCCTTACTCTATGTTGGCTGTGTTCTATGATCTCTTATTCCTTTCTGTCAAATGAATACACATGCACACCTAAAGACAGAGCTGCAGATGGATATTTTTTTCTTAAAAGTGCCATGAAACTATGTACCAGTTCATCAAGCATCAGCCGCCCAAAGTCCCTGGATGTTGTTTCTGTGACAACAGGATGCTTTTTTTCATGCTCACTCTTTCCAGCAATTCATCTATGGATGTGGACTCATAAGTGAAACAAAGTCTCCTGAACAGTTCACTGTATTTTATAAATGAATTTTATGTGCAATCAGTCTTTCTCACATTCAGTATACTGTCCTAGATTAGGTATATTTCCCTACTTACATTCTACAAATAGAATTAATTGATGCATGAAGTCTTTCTAAGTTTCTTATTGGTGAGAAAAAGTTTAGGATCACATAAAGGAACACCATTTTCCTTTTAGCATAACTTTGAAGTATTCATTGCTAACTGGTAGAAATCTTTTATATATCCAAGAATGTGTTCTTTTTGAATGATCTGTAAATGGATTTTGAAGAATAAATATATACTGTTGTTAAAAAGAAATATAAGATATTTTATTCTTTCTTTTCTTCTTTTTCTCCTTCCCCAATCCCTGTCAAAAAACATAATCATGTATTTTCCCTTATAAATTAATGGACACAAAAGTCAGCATGACATGCCTCTCAGCTTCAATAAAGGTGAGGAAAAAAGCCATTAGTTTTCCAAAAAACTCAGTTCCTGAGTTGTTTTCCCTCTATCCAAAGCTCTAGTAGATGGTGACTAAGTGGTTAACCATTTTGCCTAGCATTAACTCACAAATTCTAACTATGATTTAGAACATGGAAATTATGATAAAGGGAAAGAAAATTCAAAACATCGCAAACAGAAATCTACAGAATCAGTCTATCTTGGTGAGACATAAATATTAGCCACAATATTATAAGGACAACTTTGGTTGTTCTTAATAGAGACTGGAGTACATCATTGCAGATCAGGTTTATATTGACATTTTCATTTCATGTGTCACAATCTAACTAGAAAAAGTATTTCAGTAAATTTAAGTTGGATAAATTAAGCTAATCGGCTTGAAATTTGGGGGGAAAAAAGATTTATCTATCACTGACCTGGATCTAGTTGATTGTGGATTCCTCAGTTTTTAGATTGAGACTTATTATTGCTTTCTTCCCTTCATGGTATGTACAACAAACACCAACAGACTTAATGAGCTTGAAATAAAAGCATTTATGGAAACTCATTCCAAGTTAAAATCTAACAAGTAGGACATTGAAATTATTTCTCTTGATATCATTCTCAATTTTGGACATTTTAATTTATTTCTGTTTTTATCATTAGTCTGGAGCAACTCTGAAAATGAGCTAATTTAGTTAAAAAAATCTCTATCTCTAGGATTTAGTTCTACTCACTTTCTTGCAATCCCATGGAAGTATAAATGAATCTATCTATCTATCTATCTATCATCTATCTATCTATCTATCTATCTATCTTCACTTTTCTGAGAAATATATTCAATATAAATTAAAAACCATGTGAACAGCACAAAGTTTTCATATAAAAAATTTTAGTATTAGAACTATAAATTGTTTAAGTGAATCATACACACTTGATATAACATTGTTTTATCAAAACAACTCCTCCATGATTTTGTTCCAAAAAAAATCTATGAGCAGTGTGGAGAAAATTCCTTCTATTCTGGATACAATCCTTCTTTCTGAGTTTGTTTCCCTATAAACTCTTTAAGCTTGTGAGCAGTGTCTCAGAAAGAAATCTTCAGCTCTTGTTGGTACATGGCTCCATTACACAGGATCTTTTAGCTCACAGACTCTTCTTTGCAATTTTTGTTTCTTCATTGACTCTTCAGGGTTGTTTAAGTAGACTATCACAAAGTGAAGGATTTGGTAATGCAATGATCTCTTAAGTCCTGAAGGGATTAGTAACTGAACCTGTAGTTATCTCTGCCAAATTATCAGTCAAGATTTGTCACTTACACCCACTTGGTAACCACAAACATCATTAGATGCCAGATTTAGAAATGCAGGTGACCTTGAATTAAAGATATGTCTCTGGCTGTGGTTTGGAATGAAACTTGGGTAAGAAAATTTATTACCTTCATGGTTTTGTTGCTCATTGTGGCATTGGTGACCCTGGCCTAGGTTAATTGGCTAGTTTAAGGCATATGTCAATATTCAGAGCAGAGATTTCTTTCAGAAAACATTTGCTGCCTAAATGGTATAATTACTCTGAGAAGGGAGCACTTTTATTAGTTACTGCTGGAGTGGACTTAGATGGCAGGATTCACAGCTACCAAAGTTTGGGTGATCTAAAATTCATTGAATTTACTTTATTCTGGGTGACTACCTAGATGACAGGCTTTCATGATGAATTTGGGGGAATATAGCCTTTCTCTCTATCCCTCAGAGAGTGAATCATGGGAACTTTGGGCTCTATGTCATGCTTTTATACATTAGCCATTGAGAAAAACCACACTCAGCCAAGCACCCAGGTATAAAGTAAACATGGAGAGGGGAATGAAACACTGTGGAAAGCAGACTCCACTACTATGCTCACTCTTTCAGATTTTGAGGTAGTAAAGAGCTTCCTGTAACCTTGCAAGGCATCATTTTTCTTTGTTATCAATTTTTGCCTTTAAGCCAAACTAATACATCCTGCAGCCCAGGACCAGATAAAGAAAGAGATGGCCTCAGCTCTATTCTCAACAGTCAACAGTTTTACTCTTTTTTTACTCTCCATCTCATTCACAATCTGTCCTTCTCCCTTGATATTTTAAGTTCAGACTGTGACTTTGTCTAAGTGGACAATTAGAATTGAGCATGGATACTTACTCCTCATCTTCAGAAAATGTGTCATGAAAATAACTTCTTTGAACAAGGAATAAGAATCTTTAGTGGCTCATTGAATCATGTCTTCACTTAGGTAGTACATGCTTTCATCAATCTGTTTACTTGGAATTCTGTCCATAGAAGCGGCAGCTGAAAGGACATCAGCTTACACATGAGAGGGAGGAGACAGCAACAACTCTGATAGTTTATCTCAATCAGGCAGGAAAGTAACTGGACATATGAAAGTTCCTTTTACTCAAATGAAATAACTCTCTCTCTTCTTCTTTCTTCTGGAGCCAGCACCTTAGTAAGGCTTCCCAGTATCAGTAGACAATTTGGGTACACCTCTGGTCATTGTATGAATAGCTATACTATTTAATGAGGTGGTAATTTAGCAAGCAGATACAAGCATCAAATAGAATATGTTGAAAAAGGAAACAATATAATAATTGGAGTTTGGGGGAAAAGGGACAGACTGAGTGAGCACGGCAGAAAACTGAGGAGCAACTAAGAATAGAGTTTAAGGTGCTGTTTCCCTTTCTGCTTCTGTACTTTAGGGCTGTGTCAGTTTTGTTTAAAGGTAAATGTTGATAACTAAAAAGTTGAAAAGGTTGAAGTAAGTTTTCTGATCATAAATAGAAGGGTCATAATTAAACAGGAACATTTCCACCTGTTCCAGTGGTATATGTCTGAGGAAGACATGAGGAATGGTCATATATAATATTGTGGGTAGGAGGCAGGAGATGAAAAGAGATTCTGAGATTGCTTCTATTTTCCCATGAAGTAGGAATCATATTAGCTCCTGGAAAGGAAGGAAGGCTGAAGACTTGGGGATTAAAAAGAAGGGGGGAGATTGGAGCATTTGATGAGCATAATGTAGAAGAGGGAGGAAAGGACACCCAGGAACAATACCTAGAAGCATTGATGCCATAGCTCTAATTAGAGTCCCTGAATTTCAAGTGCCATGTAAGGGTGTGATTTTGTCATGTTCTTCATTTGTAGAACAAAAAGGAGGTGGATATACAAGTGGCTATCCGTGTCCTGCCCATATCTCTTGGTCTTTTCTGTTTTAGTTTTATGCTGATTTCCAACTGCTAGTATACATATATCTTTGCCCAAAAGCTTTCTCTAAAGTGCAGCCTGCCAGCTCTGCTGGCATTTATCACAGGCCAGAAGTTCCAGAAGATTAACTCCTTCTTAGCAATGTTAAATGAATGTTTGATAGGAATTGGTGTATGAGTATTCCAACCTCCTTCCCCCTGAGATGGGATAATTCAGAGAAGTGTGTTTACATCAATTTCCTGAGGTTCTTCATGTGACTAATCATCATTTGATCACAATGAGAGTAGCAAAAGTTTGATTTCACAGCCCTGGGAAATCTTTAATAAAGTATGTCACTGATGGGGAAGGAATAGAGCTCCAAGACATGGGATGGGGCAACTGGGCAAATCACTTGAGAACCTTAAATCTTGGGTCCTTATGAAGTATCCCACTTCTCCTTGTGGGAAGATGGTAGCCTCTCCTTACCTGGCAATATTGATGAGGCTTCTCTGAGGCAAATGATGTAGGGGCAGGACACCTGAGAAGTCTCTAAACCCCATACTGAAGGACAAAGTACCTAGAACTGAAACTAAACCAAAAAAACAAAGATTTGCTCCCCTTTCCTCCCACCTACAACTGTGTTAGCACATAGAGTAATATGCTACCCTAATGGCAAAGAAAAGGTAAGGCTGTGGAGAGAGACCCATCTTAGGTACAGGGATAAATGAAAGAGACTCACCAATGAAATCAATAAAATCAAGGTGCTATTATGAATGTTAACATATGAGAAAAACAGGCGTGACTGACAGCATTCCAAAATTTTCTCGATACCTTTTGTCTCCCAGATTAGAGTGAATGAACTTCTTTTCATATTTGAAAAATATCCATATTTGAAACCAATTTACCATTATTTGACAATTTAATGTCAACTGTATGAATATTTATTAGATACACAAATATAATATTCTTTTTAAAAAACAGCAGCTCTTTTTCTGAAGAGGACACAAATGAGTTTTCTATTGATGTCTGAAGTTCAGCTTTTCAATGTAGGCTAATCTATATTTCATTCATTCTTTCCTGCAATAAATATATAATGAGAATTTTTGTGGACTTTGATAGACATTGGGTCTATATAATGCTGTCATTATGTAAATTTATAGTGAATTATATGCACCATTATTATAAAACAAGTTTTCTTGTTATTGCTTCCATACTTATTTTTGGCCTATAGGTCACAGGCACTCCTACAAAACTGGTTTTAGTAAACATGTTTGGGTAAGTTCCCTCTGCTTCAAATTTGTAAGAAAGATGGATGTTATAATCACTGTCCTGTGTCTAGTTGATTAAAGATTCCTCAATGTTTACATTGAGTTCAAATATTGTCTATCTCTTTCTGCATAGCATACAATCACTGCTACAAATAGAGTCCATTTGTTAAATGAAATGATTACCAATTCCAAAATTCCAACAATTCCAAACTGATATATTAATTGTATAGAAATTAGGCTTTTTATCACTCTATATGCTCACAAAATATGGAGAATTTTGGTCAAAACTTGATCCCCAGTGTCTATCTGGATATATTAAGGAAATTAGTTACTTTCATTGAAAACTTCTATTCCTTTAGAATTCAAAGCTCACCTCTATATTTGACAATCCCTAAAGTTATAATTAAATTTTTAAATATATATTTCTAAAGTCATTTAGAGCTTACATGGGTACAGCAAATTTTTTCTCTAGAACTATAAAATTTGTAAGTGAAAAAATATCTTTTTAATTCAAATTTTTTTCTAAAATCAACTATGCAAATTTTTATTCTCTTAAAGTCTTTGTTCAGTCAAGAGAGAATTCCTTCAATCCTTGAGTAAAGACTTCTTCCTACCCTGTTTTCCTGGAAACTCACACCAATGTTGGGTTTAATGTCTTCTTGCCATCCCCTAGTCTTGCTCAGTAAAACTACCACACATATGGGCTACTGTCTTGATAGGGTGCTGACACCGTTAGTTACTTATTGTTTCAATATATTTTTAACAGAGTGAAGAGATAGGCTGATGCACTGACTCTCCCAAACCTTAGAAGATTAGTAAATAGCCATGTTGGAATCTTTGCAAAAATAGCACCAATATATTTTAGTTATTCCCATTTTATACCAAGAAATATCACATGGATGGTTTTGAGGATGCAATTATGGGATTGAGTTAAAAATATGTCTCTGGCATTGACATCAGCAAGATGACAGAGAAAGAAGTTCCAAAATACTGTTCCCTCACAAAAGCATTGAAAAACAAACAAAAACTGGAAGAAGCAAATTCCTCAGGACTACAGAAAATAGTCAAAGATTTACAGAAACAAATTGGAGGTTGAATCAAAGTAAAGGCAAATTAAAATTTGTAGGAGAGCATTTTGGTGCTTTTACTAGCTCTATCCCCAACCACTACTTGGTGAGGTTTTCACTCCAGTGTAGGTCCCAAGCTATTTAACAAATTTCACATTTCACAGAATGTATAAGTGTGTTTATTCCATCGTGTCTGGTGGCATCTGATCAGAATCTGATCTGAAATGCTCATCTCTGTCTCACCTGTCCCAGAACATGCTCTGGCTAAAGACATGGGAACCATGGCAGCTAATCACTGTAAGAAAACATTAAATTGCAATCAATGGTGCAAAAGATTACATGGTTGAGATGCAAGAGAAAATCTGGAGTCTGCAAATATAAAGGCTAGAGAGAATTTTGTGGGGAAATTAGAGTTATTTGCAGTATCCATGTATATGGAGGGAATTTAAAGGCCATGCACATCTCCCGGGTAAAACATGCTCAGAAAGACCTGAGAGAACTCTGAAATTCCACCTGAGACTATTTTTATTCTCATTGCAAGGCTGTCTTAACACTGCTTCTGCTAAACTTAGGTTTAGTTTGCTCTTCTTTCCTTGTTTCTTGAAATGTGAAGTTAGGTTATTTATTTGTTACTTTTTTTCTTTTTAAATGTAAGCATTTACAGCTATAAATTTCCTGCTGAGCTCTCACTGCCTCTGCTGTATCCCATAAATTTTCATATGCTTTGTTTTCATTTTCTTTCATATTTAGGAACTTTCTATTATTCCTTGTGATTTCTTTTTCACCCAATAGTTATTTAAGAGTGCAGTATTTCATTTCCACATACCTATGAGATTCTAATTTTCCTATCCTATTGATGTCAGCTTTCAAGATTCTCTTTTTGTCTTTTGAATTATACAGTTTGACTATAATGTGTCTCAGTTTGTTTCTCTTTGATTTTATCCTATTTGGAAATTGTTGAACCTTTTTTCTTTGTTTGTGTCTTTCATTAAATTTGGGAATTGTTTGGCCATTATACCTACAAATAATTTTTTTCTTCCCCTTTCTCTCTTTCTTCTCCTTCTTGGACCTCCATAATACATATGTTGCTATGCTTTATAGCTTTCTACAAATTTCTTAAGCTCTGTTTACTTTCTTCATTCTTTATGCTTTCTGCTCCTCATACTGAAAAATGTCAATTGTCCTATCTTAAAGTTCAATGATAATTTTCTATCTGTTCAAAACTATTATTGAAATACTCTAATGATATTAAATTTCAGTTATTGTACTTTTCATCTCCAGAAAATCTATATGGTTCCATTCAATAATTTTTATCTCTTATTGAATTGTTTTTTTGTTTATACATCATTTTCCTGAATCCCATAGTGCTCTGTCCATGTATTTTCTTAACTCATTGAACTTATTTAGGACAATTAACTTTATGTATTTGATTAGCAATTTCAATGTCTTGTCTTCCTCAGTGATGGTTTCTTTTGCTTTATTTTGTTTTGTTGAATGGTCATTTTTTACTGTTTCTTTGTATGCCTTCAATTTTTTATTGAAAATTGGACATTTGAATATGTTAGCTCTGAATATATTCAATGGGGGAAAGAATCATTTTTTGAAAAAATGTTATTTGGGCAACTGAATATCCACATGCAAAAGAATGAAATTTGACCAATACCCTATACCATATACAAAAATTAACACAAATTAGATCAATGGTATAAATATAAAAGCTATATCCAAAAAACACTTAGAGAAAATTTTGGGGAAAATATTCAGGACCTTGTATTTGGCAATAAATTCCTATGTATGATCACAAAATCATGAGTAACAAGAGAAAAAAATAGATAAATTGGACATCATCAAAACAAAAAATTTTTTTGCACCAAGAGACATTATTAGGAGAGTGAAAAGATAACCTGTGAAAATCAGAAAATATTTAGAAATTATGTATCTGATAATGATTTACATATATGATAGTCACCCAATCTATGCACATAGAACATCTTTTACTTTATTAATTATATTTCCAATAATGACAAAGAATATTTAAAGAACTCTTATAACTCAAAAAAAAAAAAAAAAAAAAAGACAAATGACACAATTGAATAATTGGGCAAAGAGCTTGAATAGGCATTTTTCCAAAGAAGATATACAAAAAGGCCCATAAGCACACAATAAGATGCTCAATATCATAAGCCACTAGAAAACTGAAAATCAAAACCATAATGTTATACTCTTCATACCCACTAGAATGTTGCTTATTTAAAAAAAGCAAAATAACAATTGTTAGTGAGGATATGGAGAAATTGGGACCTTTGTGCATTGATGGTAGGCATGTCAAATGTAGCAGCCATTGTGGAAAACAGTTTGATGGTTGCTCAAAAAGTTAAACTTAGAATAACCATATGACATGGCAATTTCACTCTTAGGTATATACCAAAATAAATGGAAAGTAGGGACTCAAAGAGATAGTTGTACACAAATGCTCATAGCAGATCTATTCACAATAGCTAGTAGATGAAAATAACCCAAGCATCCATCAAGAGAAAAATGGATAAACAAAATGTAAATATATACAATGGAATATTGTTTAACCATAAAAAGAATGAAGTTTTGGTACATGCAACAACATGGGTGAACATTGAAAAGATTTTGCTATGTGTAATAAGCCAGACACATACATAAACTATTGTATGATTGCAGTTATATGAAATAACTAGAATAAGCAAAATCTTAAGATAGAAAGTTGACTTGTGTATGCTTATATACCCATAGTGACAGTGACATTTTCATTAACAATTAACAAAGTATTTATGAGACAGAATCCCAATCAGTTTTTAACTTCCCACTCAGTGACTTGAAAGGCATAGATAGAATACATTTAAAAAGTCTATCCTGATTTCAGCTTTTGGACATGTATTAAAAAATACTTAGGCATCACACTTTTTGTTTAACAGTTTACCATACTAGCTTATTGGTTATAAAATCTATACTTACAATGGTTCAGAAACACTTTGTAGGTAAAGATGGAATAATTCTTATTTTGCTTTGTCCTTTGGATTTCATTTTACAGTTACTTTCATTATAGAAGACCTCTTTTGGGAAAGAACATGTGGGAAATAATATCTCCTGGATGTATACAAACGAGTACATTTAACAACAGAGTAAGTGGTCACTGGGCAATTATTAACCCAGGTGATGGTCTATAGAGAAAGGGACCCATAAACAATGGAAAGAAAATATCTGTTGTATGCTTGACATATTATTTTATGCTTATTAATCTTTTTTACAAAATGAGTGCAATAATTTAATACATGGAAAGGGAAACTGATCTTATTTTATGATTACCTAGGTGGGCTCATATACTTAGCTCCAATGTCTATTGAGGGGACCTGTGGAAAGCTCTTTAGCACACTTAAAATAAGTACATATGTTGGTGAACAAAACCCACATGACATTTTCTTGGGTACTGAAATGTACTGAAAAGCAGTACATTTTTAGAGACATCATGTTTTATGGATAAATTATCATTAGCCAAAACAACCTGTAATAACCCTTATAATGTTGACATAGAATTTGCTTTTGTGAGGAGAGCCATAATGGGGAAAAGGACTTATTGGCCCTTATTGGCCATGTAGAAGGGATATTTTTTCAGGAAGAAGTGAAAGATGGAGAACAACCTGATCACATATGAAAGCTGTAGAAAAATGGATAAAACAATATGAATAAGCATACTAGGAAATGAAGATGTAAAAGATCATACACATTAATCTAAGAGGAACTATGAAGTACACTCATTTAAATGGCTTCATAGGTGGCTCAAAAGCAACAGTCTCTGGTCTTGTCAGGAGAAGCAGAGGAATGAATTTATGGAAACTTTTGGTCCCCATAGGTTAGAGGAATGCATGAAAAGATGATGTGAATTGTTTAGGTGCTCTCTACCTGCCAAGCCTCCACCATCAACTAAAACTATATGTACCTGATAGTGCAGTTGGTCAGAACTGGAAATTTATGAAATTTGACTAGGAATTTACTGGTTGGTGGAAGATGGTCATTATTTAAAGTTAAGGCTAATTAGGTAACCCAGATCAGTACGGCCTTTTAGTATTAAACAGGGCATATGGCAAGGCCACCAAGAAACTCAGATTCAGAATTAACTGAGACTTGGCCCTTGATTTATGCTCCAATCCATGACAATACTTGATAGATAAGTAAAGGTCAGTTTTGTTTGGAAAGACTGAAAAATTTGGTCATAACTCCAAATGACTTATTTTGTAATAATCATAATGCATTTGCCATAATATTGTTATAATTTGTAAGATTAATTTGGCTGGTTTCAACAAAATATATGATAATATTGACATTGATGGCCAAATGTATTTGGAAATTGAATTAATACTTCCATATTATGCTCATCCAATGGAATCTGAACGGACAAAGAAGGACAAGTGTTAAGTTATCCATCAATTAATTTTACATTAAATAAATATATTTTTATCTTTCATAAATTTAAAACACAGTGGTGATTGGAGAAAAAAGTTGTCAAACTCATATATGATTAGGAACAAGATTGTGCTAGAATATTTGGCAAACTGAAATGTTTCTTTAAAGCAACATCCATACCAAATTTTATGGTACAAAATGTTAGCATTTTTATGGTTATCTATTTGATTTTTGTGCTATATAAATTGTAAAAATAGGCTGAAGAAAGAATGATCAATAGTGATTTAAAATTAGAAAGGCTTGACCATGGTCAGAAGGTAGTCTATATAGGATAGAGTTATTTTACAGCTTAAAGAGAAAGCTTTATCTTTATCTCTGGGCACACCTGGTTTTGACCCTTAAAACAGGATAAAGGTACTGGGAGTTTGGATGTGCTGTTTAAAGTCCAAATCTCCCTTGGTAAAACCAAGGACAAGTTTTTTCACTGATGGTTTCATTTGACATTAGTGGTTTGACCAGAGAGACACAAATAACCCACTGGGAACATATGCCTTGAGTTTTCTTGAGATTAAGATTTGTCATGCAAATTTTGGTGATTCAACTGAAGATAAAGCTTGTCTGTATGTGAATAAGAACCCCATAGAGGTTGTGCCTGGCTGTCTCTTAGAGCTCTAGTGTTTGCCTGAACCCTCCTTCTCTTATTGCACAATTTCTTTTGCCATAAAATAAAAGCCTAAACTGAGAATGCTCTTTGGAGGCATGTGAGCCCTTTCAAATATCCAAACTCTTGAATTCTTTGCAGATGATGACTCCATTGAAAATATTTTTAGGATCAATGGGTTGCATTGAGTAGGTAAAGGAGAATGGAATTACACAACTTTATGTCTTTATCACTTCACAAATATTTTTTTTTTTGCATTGCCTCTTCCAGGGAGCACAGGAATGGTATTAAATTTAGTGTACCCAAGGAAGGTATTACTGGTGTCCAAAACACAATATCCATGCAATTAAATTTGACAATATGTATTCCTAAGATATTTTAAGGTGGGCCATAAATTTACCTCATGTAGTTCATTTAAAGATAACCATCAATATGTTCTATTACCAAATGACAAGGACAATTCTGAGATTCCTCCTATCAAACTATAGGATATTTGTCTGAACATGTATCCAAAGATATATGTTAACAATATTGCTCTTATATCCAGCCCTGTGGGTAAATAGTATGTTTAAGATGGAAAATCCAATGATAGGTAGAAAGTTATGGTTTAAACTAATAATAAATGGAAAGAGTGGAAAGTGCAGCAAAGAGAAATGCACTCATATATGGGTGATGATACCAAGAAGGAATGTAATAATGCTTTTTCCATTACCAATTTATAATAAGTTATAATGCTTTTATCCCTCTCTCTTAAATATGGTGCTGATTAAAGGCTCATTCTGAAAATAACCTGCAGATGTGTTTACCCCAGAAAAGAGAAGTTGGATCCCTGATGATTTTCAAGTTCTGCCTAAAATCTCAACCTGGCTTATTTGGAGAAAGGTGATGATTCAATTTACAAGTAGACAGCTATGGTGTAACTTAAGTTTGGAGTTTATAAACTATGAGTCATTTTTACAATCTGCTTATTTTTTTCGGATGACCTGTGATAACTACTAGAAAAATCATAAAAGGCATAGACTGTTGAAAAGCAGAATGTTTGTGTTCCCACAAATCAGTATGATATGCTACAAAACTGTCTGTGTAATGGGAAGTAGATTATTACTAACTGCCAGGTATGGCAGAGCTTCATTTCCTTTGTAGAATATGATGAATGTAAAAGTAGAGAGAATGCAATTAAGAAAATAGAAATGGAAACAAGAGACAACCTCGAAATATGTGAAGTTGGGTATAACTTATTACCCTAATATTACTGAAATTCCCTCTCTGGAGCTATAAAAGTGGCATTTATGGGAAGCCTATGGCATACTCAGATTGAGCTATATTTAGGATACAACATGTTCAATCATCATGCTCATGGGACATGAAATAATTTGGGGGTGAAAACTTTTCCTCGAATTGCACAAACATGATAATCCAGGAGATTTATCCCAATGAAAAAACTTGCTCATCCAAGCAAGTGTACTAGAGGAGATAGCATGAAGATTTACTCAAGAAGCATTGAACAGCTATCTTACACTGGAGTTCATAACTGTTGTTGACACCCTCTAGCATACTACTGTATAATTTCCTTCTTTATTGCATTACACCTTAGGCATAGGGATAAAAAGGTGAATAAATTTATGGTTTAAATACTTGAGTTAGTAAATGTGTTACACTGAAGCAGAAAAAGGCTTAATTTGACTTGATTTGTAAGGATTGCTATTTATCCATTCTAAATTATTTGAGAAGCTAAATAAATGCAAAAGTAATGCTGATATGTCTTCTTATTAGCACTAATAAATCTTTGCAGTGATGAAGTTAGTGAATGCATTAGTAAGGATAAATTGTGTTTTCTTGTGGTAAAAAAATTAGAAAATGAATCTTGAAAACTCTGTGGCTTATCATATGCAATTTTATATTTTCTGTACAGGCAAAATCCTCAGAGGATTTGGGGATCATGTAAGACATTTGCCATCCACGTAGTTACACAGAAATCCAGGTAGTTTTCTTTGTATAGTCCTGCTATTGCAATGCATTTCATCTAGGCTTGTTGCAGGAGGGAATGTTGAAGCTGGATCATAGCACACTGGATCTTGAATGTTTCAGCCTGTGTGTGACACACATCACTTCTGCATTTTAGTCACATGGCCCATCTTAAACACAAGGAGACTGAACATATACATAAGGGGGTTTGAGTATATGAATATCTGGGCATGAGCAAATGTTTTGGTCACAGCTGAGAAAACATGATCTTCAATTCAGAATGAATTGTTTGCTAACTTTTACATACCAATATGCATGTACTCTCTCTCTCTCTCTCTCTCTCTCTCTATATATATATATATATATATATATATATACACATAAATAAGTGTGTTATATATATGCTATATATGTGTTATATATGTTATATAAATGTTACACATATATAACGTGAGCTATAGGCATAGCTATTGAGGAAGTTGGTTAATTCAGTCTTACGAAGGTAAAAATGAAATATCAAATTTGGCAGGACATCTGCCTTGGATCATCTGGATCTTCCTCTTTTATCCAGATTTGTTCTCTTAGAGTTGCCCTGTAAGTGATGACATCTCAAATGACTACCAATTTCATTGGTATAAAATTGGTCTGTAATTTTCTATTCAAATTTGAATAAGCAGATTTTCTTCCTTGATTACTCAGATATCACACCAGCTATATATTTTTTTCTATTAGCTAAAGCTCTAATTTATTCAGTAAAAGCTATTTTGAAGGTGAAGGGCTTGGTGGTTATTTGTTTTGTTTTTTTGTTTTTTTTTTTTTTGATGGAAAAATTCTCCATTTATGTTTCTATCTGGGAATATCATGTACAAGGTTGCTCTATGGCTGTACCTGAAACAATTTAATATCCCTTCTTGACTTTAGGCAGAGAAAATAGTTTGCCTGGACAGAGCCAGATCTATGATGTCATTGGTATTTCTTGGATTGTACAACTCAGGAGCATTAATTTTGGGATAATTCCTGCTTTAATGACTCTCTCTTTTTCATCCAAACCCATTGATTTCTAGTTGATCCTTATCTCCCAAAAAATTCTTCTACCCTGACCTCAGTAGTTAATAAAAAATTCATTTCTGACAAAGTTCTAATGATTAAACTTTTTAATGAATTTTAAGTACTTGGGCTATTGGTTACATAAGCTATACCTAAAGATTTGAAGATAATTTTTTATAGAATATATAATGCCATGGATTTTCCAAACGTTGTTAAAATTTCATGTAAATTAACCAAAACCCATTGAATATTAATTTGTATATCAAATAATTTTTAATTGCATTGGACTTCAGTCACTATTTAAGATAAAGGAACCAATCAAGATTTTTTATAACAAGGTGATAATATGTACTTAATTCACATATTCTGACGGTGAGGCTCTTCTAAAATAGACACAAATGTTCTTAAAATGTAAATAGATTTTGTTTTAACTTATTTATTTCCCTGAATTGTTACACAAAATGACACTTTGTCTCTAGAGCTTTTTCATTGAATTTTTCACCTCTGCCTTTCTGAGTGTATAGATTAATGGGTTTAAAATGGGTGTTATCTTAGCATAAAATACAACCACCCCTTTATCAATGGGAAAAGTGCCCACAGGCTAAAGGTATATAAATAGACAGGGTACAAAAAGTAAGATGACCATAGTAATATGTGATGCACAGGTGGAGAGAACCTTCTGCTGTCCTTCAGAGCTGTGAGTTTTAAGGTTGTAAAAGAGGAGGACATAGGAGGTAATAAGAATTGAAAAAATGAGCAGACACATGAACCCACTGTTGGCAGCAACAAAGAGTCCTAAGATGTGAGTGTCAGTGCAGGAGAGCTTCAGAAGAGGGTAATAATCACAGAAAAAAATGATCAATGACATTAGAGCCACAGAAGGGCAACCACACAATAAAAAGTATTTAAATCAAGCCATGAAGAAATCCCCTAGCCCAGGACACAGTAACCAGGAGGCCACACACATGCTGGTTCATTATGACCATGTAGTGCCGGGGCCTGCAGATGGCCGTATAGCAGTCATAGGCCATCACTGTGAGCAGGATGACCTCAACTCCCCCAAAGGAATGCCTTACAAAGAGCTGAGTCATGCATCCATTGAAGGAGATTGTTTTCTTTTCAGTGAGTAAGTCAAATATCATTTTGAGTGCTGTAGTAGAGGAGAAGATGCCATCTATGAAAGACAAGAAAGACAGAAAAAAATACATGGGTGATTGCAGGGCTGGGCTGGTGGTGACAGTCACTACAATGAGTAGGTTGCCTACCAGGGTGAGAAAGTAAGTTAGTGTAAACACAATAAACAAGAGATTCTGAATGTCTGGATTCTGTGTCAGGCTGAGCAGGATGAATTCTGACACATTGTTCATTGTTCCACGAATCCAGTTTTGCATTTGGATAATTGATTTATCTGCAATTGGCACAGGGATTGCAATGGTGACAGATAAATTTCGATCAAGAGAAAAATATACTTGTTAGATAAAATATGTTCTGTATGGATGATGGAAATGCTGAGCAGATAAGTCCTAAACTTAAAGTTGGGTAAATTTTGAGTCATAAATTGAATACATAGGCCACTTCTACACATACACACACATACACACGGATTTATGACTGTTGACATGCCAGACATCTTTCCCGAAATCATGCATGACTGAATCCTCTCCCAGTCACTGCCACAGTATGTTCTCCTATGAAAACCAGGAATAAAAATGGCCCTGTATCAGGGAATAAGAATAAACAAAAGCAATCCCTGGAAATAGATACCACAAGCAATTAACCCTAAGTTAAACCATATACTGTAAGTAACAGTACATATTTATAAAAATGTGCTATCATCAATTTTAACACATGTTCCCCAGTGCAAATTGTTAATAATAGGATGAGATATGAGAATCCTGTATTTCATATATGACTGTTCTGCAAACCCAAAACTTCTCTGATAAAGAATAAAAATAAAATAAACAATGATGTTTAAATAGTAGAGGCTTGAATTTGTGAGGGTTGATTCTCCTGTATCTCTTCTCTAGTCACTCATGCTGCTGAGGCTAAGTTGCAGAGTTTAAAAATATAATATAAATATTACTTTATATTTTAAACTTGTTACAGGGTGTCTATGAAACATCTGACAAACTCAGTTTGAAATTAGGGATGATGCCTCATTTCTGAATCAACTGAACTAAATGAATATTTGAAGCTGCAGTAACATATATCCTGGAAGATTTGTGAATTTGTGCTACATTGAATCAAAATTATATAAGAATATCATAGTATCTTTATTGACCACCTCAATAAGAAGGGTATCACAAAGAGGATCAAACAGGTGGCATGATTCTATGCAATATTCCTTGAATATATGTAAACTCAGGAAATCTCTATATGGAGAACTTCTGTAATATTTTGATTTCAGGGTCTTTTTGCTAATCAAAACTCAATTTAGGGAAATTATGAACCTTTCTCTGGATATGTTTTAAAAAAAGATACATCTTAGGCAAGAAAACAGAAGCACATGATTTATTGGACGTGTGTTCTTCAGGATGGACAGACTATTTAGACTTTTATATAGATATATATTAAAAGATGCTTAGATTAGATAAATGTTACACAAAAATTACAAGGATTCCCATGTTCCCCACCTCCCACACCTCCCATAACATCCCACATAAACATCTTTCATTAGTGTGGCACATAACCTGTAATGGATATACACATCCTGGGGCTTTGCCACCAAGCATGGGCCATAATTCACATTGTAGACCACACTCCCCCACACAGTTCTGCATGTAATACGCTGATGTAAAATGGCCTATATCTGTCATTGTAATGTCACTCAGATAATTCCCAAGTCCTGAAAAAGCCCCTGTATTACAACTGCTTTACCCTTCCCTGCCCCAAAATCATCCAGTGTCCACTGGCTCCACCTCACTGTTGTAATTACTTCCATTGCTTGAATCACAATATGTCTACAACAGAATACCAGTAAGTCCACTCTAGTCCATAGCTCTTCCCCCAATCCTGAGGAGTTTGGGTTGGTGATGTCCACTCCACCTCCAAGTGAGAAGGGGCTAATATCTCATGGATACAATGGATGGGATTATCCTGCCTGCAGCTGCAGGCTCTCTCCATTCCCTGGGATGGCTGTTGTCCATCATCGTCTCCTCACCAGGTGACTTGGGTAAGTCCATTGAGCTGTAGAGTAGGAGTTGCAGCTCCACTGAGATTCCAGGCACAGCTGGCAAATGGACAGGCCAGAGGCTCCAGTATCTGGAAGTACACCTACAAACTCCATCATCACATATAGGTTTCAATAGAAGGGACTGATGGACCATGTGTAGGGATGACTTATTTGAGTCCAACTCTGTCACTCTTAGGAACACAGATTCCAAAGTAGAGCCCACTGATAAGACATCAATCTCTGGAGCTATCTATCCCCCCTTATATAAGACCTGGGTGTCTCCAGAGCCCTCAGGAGCCCCTCTGTGTGGGGTGATATCCACTTTGGTGTTCTATGAGATCCTACTGAGGTGTGAGTTACCTCTGGGATGACCACCCGACTCTCATTGAAGTCTCTTAGCCACATGAACTCATTTGTCTTTACCTTTTCCCCCTTTTATTCAAGTTCTTTTTCCAGTCATATTGCCAGCTGGCACTAGGTATTAATCCCTCCTTGGCAGGAAGGCTCATCCTCGGGAGTCTTGTCCCATGCTGGGAGGAAGGTAATGCATTCGTATGCTGAGTTTGGCTTAGAGAGAGACCACATTTGAGCAACAAGGAGGCTCTCAGGTGGCAACCCTTAGGCACCCCATAACAGTAGGCTAAGTTTCAATTACAAGAGCAAAAACTCATGAAGCTAGTCATCAATAACAAGAACCCATCAGTGGACCCTCCTCCTTTGTCAGTCACTGCCCCTGCACTCTGGGGACTGTTGCTGCTCCCTTTCAGAATGTGGCAGAACTCTCCAGGCTGGGAATTCCCTCATTTATTGAGTGATTGTCTACCCACTGTGACCATGCCCCACCCCTTGATCATTTGAACAATTTTACATATCTTTCATGTATATTCAGGTGAACTTCCTCACATGAAACCCCCAACCCAGACACCCCCTCAACAATGATCCTCTGCTGCTCCCATTGTAACCCTTCTGTGATCTAAACCTTCCTTGAAGATGAAGCCAATATAATAGACAAATACAATTAATAGGAAAATGAAATAATAATGATAAGCTTAAATGTAAGAGATAAAATACATGGAAACTCAGGAAAAAAACCTTAAAATAAAATAAAGTTAAAGGATTGGGACATTCAAAAAATGGGAAAAAACAAAAAAAAATTTAAAAATAATTTAAAAATTAAAAAAATATAAAAAATTATTATTATTATTTCCCTTTTATCACTGCATTATTGGGTGTCAGTCTGTACCATGGCACCTTCCTCCTCTCACTCCCCAGTGTTTCCCAAATTTTCAATTAATTTTCAATGAAGATTTAGGTCACAGCAAAGTCACACACTGAATACTAGATACTTTCATATACCCAACCTCATTCCCTTTTCCTCACCCCATATTAAAATCTTTTTGTTGTGGATGGTAGCATTGTTATAACTGTTATAGAGATAGTGAAATATAGCTACTAAACATTGTCAATGGTTTACAGTATAGTTTACAATTTAGACAGTATAGTTTAATAATTTTTGATGATATTTACCATGTCCTGTGTCCATTACTGTAAAGTAATGAAAAACATTTCCCATGACCACTAAATACCCCCTGTTTGATCTTTTCTGTTCCTTCCTCCCCATCCCCCTGGGGCACATGACACTCCCCTGTCTTGACTCATTGGATAACAAGATTCATAGTTACATGCAACAAGAGGTCTTGACACGCTGATTATCTTCCCCTATTAGGATCCACCCTTGCTCCTAAGAGACACCCACCTGTTTTTTAGACTATTTTTGTATTCTGTTTTCATTGACTAATAGTAAACATATGATGTTGTGTATGGACCTTAGTCTTGCTGAGCTTTTACATACATATATATATAAAGAACAAAGGACCTAGAAGAATTGAAGAATATAAAAATATGTTGAAATCTGTAACCTATTTTCCAAATTCCAAATTACTGGTTAGAGAACAAAAAAATAAACCACTTATGAATATTTAAGCCTTGAAATATTTGTTTGTATAACATATGTTAATTAAACAAGTGAACAGAGACAGAAAATAAATGAACTAAGTGCTCAACTCAAGAAGCTAAAAAGCAGCCAATTATATTAATAAAAAATGTTGGAATCAGAAATCAATACAACAATAAAAAATATTAGATGATAAATAATTTAAAAAACATATTGGCTTAGAAAATACCAATAAAACTGGTGAACACAGATAAGCTCAATAAGAAGCAAGTATGGACAAATCCTCAAATAATCCCAATTTAAAATGTATTTAAAAGAAATTAGCTATAATTGGGTGGAGATGATAAAAGTTTTTAAATAACTGATAAGCATTTTTCAAAACAAAGTAAGTGTTTTCCTTATGCCATCCTGAAAATTAAATAAAAAGAGAAGTGTGTATTAAAATATTAAAATTTACTGTAAGTTAGAATAAAAACCAAAAGAACATAAGTAAATATGAATTTGATCTCTCTGGAGTAGAAAACTTTAACCAAAAAAATGTGGGAAAAAAGCAAAAAGATAAATTTACCTATGTGACTTCATGGTATACACTGGAAAAACAATTGCAGCAAATATCACAGACAACTATTATAATAAGAGATATAGCATATGCATATAATGAAATGTCTTTATAAAGACAGGTTTAAAATAAGACATCTAAAAAATCCTTCATTTCATATGTCACCAATACATGCAATTTTAAAATAGTGAATTTTTAAATTGACAAATTAGCAAACAATGATGAAAGCTATATTATCCAGTATGGTAAGTTTGTGTTGGTAGAAAATTTTCAGTACTCCTTATACTTAGAATCTTCACTAGACCAAAAATGTGGTCAAAATGATGCATACAGGTTGTATTTCACATTTTTAAAAAAATAGCAGGTAAAAAGTGAAGACAACCCAACTGTTTATATAGGAGGGTACAGTAAAAAGCATTATAATATATGATTATGAAATATCAGGTGGGCATTAAAGTCATTTTAGGGTGATTACTGACATGTAAACTTGTATTCAATATAATAATATGTGGAAATGGTATTATATATAATAACATATATTATGAACTTATGTATAAAAAGACACATTTATATAGAAACATATCTAAAGTACATACACTAAACACTAATAGTGCTTATCTGAATTATGGAAAGAAGGAGACTGTTATTGTCTTCTTTTATAAATTTTCTGATCTTTTTTTGCAAAAAAGAATATATTGGCTTTATAATCAGCAAGCTAATTTAATAAAAGAAGTATTATTTTCTTATCTCAATTCTGGGTCCATAATATCTCAAGTGAATGCTATTCTGTGTAGACTTTGTATGCCAGTCATTATTCACAAAAACCTTTGAGAGTAGAAACAGATGTTTAAATATAACTTATCTGTAAGTTGAACCCTAGAGTCACCTGGAGAGAAAAATGCTAATTAAGAAGTCATTGATTGTATCTACCTCTCTGAGTGCATTTAGGGAAGAAGTAACAAGTACATTCCATATTTGTAGAGAAACATATCTATGGATTTAGTGATCACTGGCCCAACACTAACTGCTGCTTTGTACATTCAGCCATTTTAACTTTAAGTTTGGTGTTTCTTTACCTCAGTTAGTGACTTGAAAATGATTGCTAAGGGAGACTTCCTAAGTAAATCTTCATTTGCAGGGTGTGTTTATTTTTGCTGTATGGGATCACACCAACCTGAGATTGTAGGCCACCAGCATCCCAGCTAAGAATTTCTTGATCCAAAATGCCCCAAATTTTAAGCTTTAAAAAAACCTGATATGGAGAAACCTAAACATTGAAGGACATCACTCCCTAAGCCTCCCTGCAGCACATTTGCCAGTCCTGCTTTCTTGAAGACCAGATAAAATAGATAATGAAAGTCTCTTAATTTTTCTTACAACATGATTTAAAGACATGAAAATAGCAAACTATGTTAACACAGAATAAGTGGGGATGGCAAGTGTAATGAATTCAGCAACAAAGGAACATTGCCCTGGAGAAGCAAATCTCTGAATGCTGCTCTTTTAGGTATTTTCTATATAGAAACCCTATGCTATGATTGAAGATAGCTCCTTTTGGAACTTGGATTGTGTATACAAGTGGGTTGGCAATTTAGAACCAAAGAGCATCTATAATATCTGGCTCATTACAATTATGTGGTATTGCAGGCTCAGTAATCCCCAGGGTCTGACCTCATTAACATTTCCTTGCATGATTAAAGGTTTATATTTAAAATCTTATCGCTCAAGAAGAAGAAGGATTTGTATTCCCATAGGGTTAGAATTAGCAGCTTCATCCAAGTTGGGAGCCAAATATGTTTATCCTGTACTCTCTTGTGGATGTGGCATCAGTGATCAAGGTTGTCAGGCAGAGAGCTGGGGGAGGTAGGATAGGAGCATCATGTGTCTCTAGTCTGGAAGTCATCCTAGTGTCAGGTAAATAGGGCATAGATTAATCTAATAATGGAAGAATGGGTGCAAGAGCTTGTTAGAATATATAAAACAATCTTAATAATACTTTCCCCAAAGAGTTATAGAGAGGATTAAACAACATAAAATGTGAAAACATGTAGACCATTAAAAACTGCTATTCTATTGCTGATGCCCTGAGGATAGACACATGTAGCCTAGAGGACCTGCTCTAATATTAAAATTCTGACATGCTTAAGAGGAAGAGCTTGGAGAACAATCAACTTCATCTCCTTAGGCTGACTCTTCTGCTTCCTACTATGCAAACTTGGCAAGGTTCTCAGCTTCTTTATGCCTCATTTTCTCAGTGGTACAAAGGAGATGAGAAGGAACCTATCTCATAAATCCGTGTGAGGTTATAGGAGATTATGCATATAATGCTTAAAATGGCATCTGGCACAGAGTCAACTCTTTGTTGTCTATTGTCATCTTCCACATAGGATCAGAGAGCTCATGGTGGATCAGCACATGTTTCCTGGCAAATATGTTCCCAATTTATATGTGCAACTTACCTTCACATTTCTAGTAGATGGTAGAATTGTGAGCAAATGCTGAAATTAAGAAAAAAATTGTTCAGGTTTAGAAGTTTTCAATAAATGTTGACAAGTAATTAAATTTTGGAAATCTTTCCAGGAGTGTTTGGTTTCCCCTTTAAAATATCTTACAGTGAAGTTGAGATTCCCAGAAAAGGTTGCAGGGGTAAAGGAAATGTGAATATCATTAGAACTACTATATAATGAACATTTTTATTTATCAGTCAGTTTTCAAAGTGTGGTATCTGGTCTGAGTCTCATATAATCCTCATGATGAAGTTCTTGTTATTTCCATTTTAAATCAAAGAAAATTTGGCTATGAGCAAAATCTAATAATTAGTAGTTCTCAGATTTAAGTCCAGAGTAATCTTATTTCTAATCTTAGCTCTATTCATAGTGTCAGTGTAGCTCATCAGAAACTGCTGCTGTTATGGTTCCACACTGGATGGGAGATGAAAAGGTGACTCAGAGCAGGTCTGGAATGTTTAGGAGCTTTGGTTTTCTCACCAAAGTAAGGCAGGGTTTACTCATCAGACAGATCCAGTGTTCAGCAGCTAAACAGAAAAGGATGAAGAAAATAGAACATCTCCTAAATGTCCTCCATCTTTTTTCTAAATATATATTTTTATATATTTTTTAAAGATACCTAGATTACACAAATGTCATATACAAAAATATCAGGGATTCATATATGTCCCACTCCCCATACCTCCCACATTTTCCCACATTAACAACATCCTTCATTAGTGAGGTACATTCATTGAAATTGATGAAGACATTTTGGAGCACTGCCACTAAGTGTGGATTATAGTTTACATTGTAGTTTACACTCTTTCCCACACAATTCTGTAGGTTATGGAAAGATACATAATCTATGATAACTCTGCTGGGAACTTTCCTAAGCATGAATTGGCACCTTTGATTTTAGAATTTCCTTTTGACTGCTGGGTAGAAGGGAAGTCTAAGCAGAAGATTGGACTTCTAAACAGGGACATCTCTACATCAGAGGTTCTTAACTTTTTTTGTTCTATAGACCCCTTTGCCAGTCAGGTGAAAACCACAGGCCCCTTATTAAGTCCACACTATACTTTGTATTATTTAATAAATATATCACACCCATACCAACATGTCCCCACAAGATAAAATTTTTTTTATTTCAATTTAAGCCCACTGACCCCTTGTTAAGAACCCCTCCTATATATGAATGGGCCATATTAGCATCCTAAATGAATTATATCTGAAAAACATAAAACAATATGATTCCCAATTCTACTTATTAATCATGACTTTATGAATGTCAGTTAACTTCCCAGGACCTGTTAAATAGCCTTAAATGAAATAATATTATAGGGAGAGATACAAAAGATAGTATATGAAAACACCAATATAGTGTATCTTGCATAGAAAATGCTTAGAATATATTTTCTGAATTAAATTGAGGGAAATGTCTGCATGGCTGATGTACCTATTGCTATGACATTGCTGGTTTTAAGTTTTTTACTTCTGGCCAATCTTTGTCCTCTTAGGCAATTATCTCTCCACTTCTCTATGTCTCTGTTTCCTCTTCTGAAGAGTACAAAATTTCAAAATTAATAATTGCACAGGGGAAGAAGATAAGGATGATATCATTCTTCTTGATGTCAGAACCAGTGCAAGCAAGGAGACAATGAGGCATAATGTGAAAAAAATTTTTGTGAAATAAGAAATTCTCGAGCTACAATATACATACAAGAAGGATATATTTCAAAAAACTGAAAATAAAGATGTCATTCATACAAAACTAAGAAAATTTATTGTCAGTTCACTTTGAGTACAGGATATAAAAGGATTTCAAGCAGAGGAAATGTGATTCTAGATGGAAATATGGCTCGATTCAAGGGAATGAAGATCAGCAGAAAAGGTAACTAGTTGAGTAAATATATAACCTTCTCATAAGACATAGACACATTTAATATATTATTCATTATTAAAACAAAATTAAACATCACCTATATATCCTGATAACTGACCTTTTGATTAATGACTGAGTGAGAAAACTTTGGAGATCAGATTCTGAACATTCTTACTCTCAGTTGAGTGATTTAAAAGGCATGGGAATAACTTTTCTTTTTGCTTGAGTGGCTAAGACTCAGTATATCATAAAAGGTAAGGAGGAATACAGGAGCCTTTCTTCTTCCCCATACATGGAAATTCACACAGACATAGAATTAAAGTTTATGCTTATATGAAGAAGTCATTGAAAAAAATCACACTTAGCCAGGTCCCCCTTGTAAAATATACCTAGTGGATGAAGATGATAAACTGTGTAGGAAGGAGGGCTCCAAATCCATTTCCTCTTCCTCAGCCTGTAATGTGAACTTGTTTGTGATCTTGTCATAAATCATTTAGTTTGGTGTAAGTCACTTTGCACTTTGGGTTCAGGTTTGTCCTGTACTTTAGGAGATGATAAGGGATATGAATGGGCACCCCCCCACCCCCCCCCCACACAAAGACCAATCATTAGAAAACTTGTTTGAGTAAGAAGTGAGACTCCTTAAGGATCCAGTGAAACACTTGTTCATTTATGGAAAGTATGGCTTTTGTGAACCAGATTAGTTGGTTAGAGTTCTGTCTTTGTAAGAGGATGTCAGGAGAGATAGCATAGAATTAGCTCTAGTAAGAATTTCTGGAAAATGGCACAAAAACCTCTAATTCTAATATCTCTAGCTCTGAAAATTCTAACTCTATATCTAACTTTAACACAAACTTTCATATTCATACAGACTAGAAGGGAACTAGATTTTGTATTCTCCTCCACTGTTTTAATTATGGAGCAAAAAACCTTATTAAACTTTGACAGGACTCAAACATTTTGAGAGTGCTCTGGTCATGGGAGTTAGAAGTAAAATTTTTGAAAAATCAGGAAGGAGCTATAAAATTGATAAAATTATTACATATTAAATTTTATTTGGAAACCTTCATATATTTTTCTCTTTGGGCAGGGCAGGCATAAAGATTAAAAGGGTATTTAGATATTATTACTGATAAAGAGGATTGAGATTGAAATAATGATTCTTTGATGTCCATTTTCCTGACACGTAAGAGGTATAGTCTTCTTCTGAGATAAGTGGAGAATTTGTGGAATAAGAATCACAAGAAATTGGTACAAAATTTTACCTTATGCTAAGAAGAATGTGTAGAAGAGGGAACTGTCTAGAACAGGCAGAAAATTTGTTTGATGAACCTTAAACACCGAGTTCATATTGAAGTTCATAACTGTTTTTCATACTACTGTGAATATGATTACACAGTTTTCTCAAACATTATCTTCCATCTTTGGTTAAGGGGAAAAAGCTAATGTCTTAATTAATAACTTAAATACTTCAGTTGGTGTATTGTTTTACACTGAAGCAGAGTGGTTCCAATTTGACTTGATTTTGTAGGGATTGCTGTTTACCCATTCTACACTGTTTTAGCATCAGGACAACCATAAAAGTTTATTCTAATCTGTTCTCATTAATATCTGTAGGTCTTTGTAAAGATAAAACTAGTCAATACATTAGTCACCTTAAGCTATATTTTCTATGATAACAAATAAACAGTGACATCTGAGTGGCCTAACAGTTTCAATTTTATTTCCTGCTCAAGCAAATTCAAAGGATTATAAGATCCTCTAGGACATTTGTGCTCTGAGTAGTTACTCAGAAATTCATATTGCTCCCTCTGTGTATTCTTGCCATCTTAATGCTTTTCAGATTTTTTGCAGCAAGAAAAAGAATGCAGGAGTCTGGAATATTGGCTCTGAAATGGTTCATTCTGAGAGTGGAACACATCACTATGGTGATCTATTCACATGGTCTCACTTAAATAAAATGAAGATAAAACTATGGTGAGAGCCCAGGATATTTGCTGATCATCAAATGGGTTAAACACCATTGGGAAAGCTGGTTATCCATTTGGAATGAATTCTTTATTAAACTGTTGAATATTAATCTGTATGAAAAATACACTTAACATAATATTTAGTCATTGTTATGGAGTAATTTTTACTTATGAAACTCTTACAATGATGAAAATGAAACCACTAAGATAGGCAGGACTCCTGCCTCGGCCCTAATCTGAGTCCTTTTCTTCAATCTGGATCCTTTCATTAGAATTTGAGTATAAATGTCTACATCTCAAATAACTCCACAATTCATTGTTCTGCAACTGGTTTGCAGTTGTTTTCTATTCAAATTTTAAAGTGCAGAATCTCTGCCTTGTTAATTCAGATATACTCAGCTCATCTTTGTACCTGTTTGTTCCAACCCAACTCCTGAAGGGCATGGAGTCAGGGCAGCTGCAACACCAAAGGACTCACTCAGTACAGTGTCAGAACAGGAGCTTAATTGGGAATTACAGGCAAGAGAGATTTTCTCTAGTGGTGGTGGTTCAGAGAATGAAGATAGCACTCCACAAAGAGGTGGGAAAATGAGGGGCAATATACAGGGTCTGAGAACAAAGAAATTTTGTAACAGAGCTTCTGCTAGGGTCACATGAAGCACGTAAGTGGTGTCTGGTGATGTTATTGTAGGAAGGAACTGTACAGTCTAGAGAAAATTGTAGTCTACAATACCATCTGTACATTGTTTCCTTGTGAGGAGGTTTGTTACATTTTAACTTGTGTCCTGGGGCATGCAGGAAGCTGGGGACTACAGACTGAGTTTCCCTTAGGGAGGGGACTCACTGGACCCACACACATCTGATTTGTTCATATCAGCAAAGCATAAATTCATCCAATAAAACCTATTTTAGGAGAATTATGGAAGATGATGGCAGAATAGGGAGTTCCAAGAGTCAGCTTGAACTACAGTGCAATTAGTAATCAACCAGAAGCTATCTAAATCATCCATTTAGGAGGCTCAGGAGACCAGAAGAGTATCCTGCAACATCCTTGAAAGAATACAAGGAGGACCCTGCCCATATGCAGTGAAGATATATGAGAAGAGCACTCCATGCTGCAGACTCTGCTGCCCATCCTCCACTGGCAGATCAGGATGCCTCTGGGCCTATCCACTGGCTGGAGTTGGAAGCTCCATTTCCTAAATACAGGGGAGGAAGAGATGGTCAGGCATTGACTCCAGCTTCTGATCAGTAAATTCAACAGGTTAAAGTCCAATCCTAAATACAGCTGAAGTTTGAATCTGTCCAAGTCAGAAAGAGACCAGTAGCCTCCATTTTTAACTCTGCTCCCAGCATGAGAGGAAGTAGGACTTATTGAAAATCAGTGATGGTAGGGACCAGCATCTATTCATCCAGGTTAGATTACTGCCCTACTCTGGGCTCTGCCCTGCCCACAGCAAAGAGGAAAGTGGGGGGATCTGCAGCAGCCACTCTGGGCAACAGCACTAACTTTTAGCCCACAAAGACTAGATTGTTGCACACACCTGTGGCTCCATCCCTGCCCCTAACAAGGCAGGAGGTGGGGCAGTGCTTCAGCAGCCTCTCCAGGCAACTGCAGTCACCTTTGGCCTGCACTACTTAAGGATTGCCCACCCTGTGGCACCATCCCCACCCCAACAGGGCAAGAAGGGGCACAATGCTGTGACAGCCTCCCCAGGCAACTTCAGTAACTTTTGGACTACAAGGACTAGATTGTTGTATACAGTTATGGCTCCATCCCTGCCTCTGGAAGGATGGGCATGGTGGTGCTTCATCAATCTATCTGGACAATTACAAGTCAGTTTCAGCTCACAGGACTCAGTTTACTGCCCACACCTGTGGTTTCATCCCCACATCAGGTAGGGTAGGAAGGTGCATAGAGCTTCATCAGTCTCTCCAGGCAACTAGAGATAGTCTTGGCCTGCATGGCTTGGATTACTGCACAGGGCTTCAGCTTTGTCTCCACACCTGGCAGGAGAGAAAGTAAGGGGAAGTTCATCAGTTCCTGGGGCAATGTGGGCAGCTTCAGTCTCCAAGGCTTACAGTACCACCTCACCCTTGTCTCTGACTCTTCCCCCAGCAAGGGAGAAAGGACAAGAAACAGACAAGTAAGAGCTGAAGAAATTCTAATTGTATAAACATGAGCTATTATAAAGTTCTAAAATATTAATAAGTTGAATTAAATATCTAAGAGAGGCTGTAGCAAAAGCCAATCAAATAGAAAGTCTTATTCTAAAGACAGAAACTAAGCTCAGAATAAATACATCAAGAAAATCAGATTCTGAGACACCAACAAAAAATTACTGGCCATACTAAGAAACAGGAAGACATGGTCCAAAGGAACAAACCAAACTTCCGGAGACACAAGAGAGTTGAGACAACTAATCACAGATGTTCAAACAAATCTCCTTAATAAATTCAATGAGATGTATAAAGAGATTAAAAATATTAAGAAGACGTTGTGTAAGCACAAAGAAAAATTTGAAAGCATACATAGAAAAATAACAGATCTTATGGGAAGGAAAGGCACAATAAATGAAATTAAAAATACACTGGAGATTATGGCTGAAGTGAGTCATCTCGAAAGATTGTTAGCTGGAGCACAGCTGGAGGATAATATAGGGAAAGTATAACAATGATTTTGTCAGTAGATGAGGACTGTGTTTAATAATATAAATACAGGAATATTCTTCTACTACAAGAGATTAAGAATATGGTGATGCATGAGAAAATATAAGTAGTGCAATTTATAGATTATACTTAACAACATTGTAATGTTTTTCATAGCAAAGTTGGTACATAGTAATGTTAAAGGTAAAAAAAAAAAAGGATATTGGGTTTGCTTTGTGAGATACGGTTAAGCATTTCTTTCTCTTCATTTTTTTTTTTCATTAATAAGGAGATCTTGACTATGTCACATAACTAATCTGTTGTAACTATGTGTATCTTTCTGGCACCTAGAGAAACATTTGTGTTAGTAGATGGAATTAAATGAGATAAAATTGCCTGAACAGAACTTTTTTAAGAGTAATGCTTCCATAACTTGTTAAGCAGCCTTTTTTGTTATTTTAATTTTTGAATTTGAAATAAACTTTGAAAAAAAATACAACGGAGACATATAAGAGCAGCTTTGAAGAGGTAGAAGAAAGATCAGTGATCTTGAAGACAACACCACTGAAAGGAAATACACCAAAGATCAGATAAAGAAAAGAATGGAAAAATTGAACAGAGTCCTAGGGAAATAATCACAGAAGAGATGTGCACAAATACATGCCATGGGTGTCCCAAAAGGAGAAGATAAAAGAAAAGGGGCACAAATATTTTTGAGGATATGGTAAAATTTCCAACTCTTTTGAAGGACATAGATATCCATGTCCAAGAAGCATATGGACTCCAATCTAAATAAATCTCAACAGACCTACTTCAAGTCACATACTAATCAGAATGCCAAATGCCAAAGATAAAGAGAATTTCTAAAGCAATTAGGGAAAAACAATTCATCGCATACAATGAATGTCCAATAAGACTATGTACAGATTTCACATCAGAAACCATAGAGGCAAGAAGGCACTGGTATGGTATATTTAAGATAATGAAAAAGAAAAACTGCCAGCCAAGAATCTTATAGCATGCAAGATTGTCTTTCTAAAATGAAGACAAGTTTAGAATATCCACAGATAAACAGAAACTGAGAGAGTTACTCAACAAAAAACAGCCTTGGAGGAAATACTAAAGAGAATGCTTCAACCTGTAAAGAAAAGCCAGAAGGGAGAGGCTTGGAGGAATTCTAGAAATGAAGATTATCAATAGAAGTAATTAAAAGTGTAAAAGGAGTTGTGAGAATAAGATATGACATATAAAACCCAAAGGTCAAATTAGGGGAAGTAAAAACTGCCTTTACAGTAATAACATTGAATGTTAATGGATTAAAATCACAAAACACAGATTGGCAGAATGGATAAGAAAATATGAACTGTCTGTATTCTGTCTACAAAGACTCACCATAGACTGAAGGATACAAAGAGACTGAAAGTGAAACACTGGCAAAAGATTTTCTGTAATAAAATAGAAAAAAAAAAGATATTCCATGAATGCAGTAAACATAAGAAAACTATAGCAGGTATACTTATATCAGATAAAGTAGACATTAAAAACAAAGCTATTATTAGAGACAAGGAAGGACAGTATATATTAATAAAAAGGGCAATCAATCAAGAAGCGATTACAATTATAAATATTGTTATCTAACCAAGTTGTCCCCAAGTTATTGAAATTTGAGAGTTCTTTATTAAGTGTGAAAACAGGTCTAATATCAAATATGTCATTTGTAAATGTTTTCTCCTTTTATGATATTTGTCTCTTCATGTCCTCCTAATGAATTCCAATTTATCAATGTTTTTATTTGATCATGCTTTTGTTGATTTTTGTTGTTGAATTGTTTTTATGTTCCTTACTAGTATTTTATAGTTTGAGTTTTAGGTTTATGTTAATTATCAATTTTTGGTCAATGATTATTCATGATACAAGGTATTAATCAAAGTTCAATTTTGCAAATGTATTTCCAATTATTGCAGCTCCATTTTCTTAGCTCAGCATCATACACTTTTTAATACACTCATATTTATATGCAAATTTCACATTTACAAGAACAAAAGGCAAAGAACTGCAAGGAATATAAGCAACTGAATAATCCACAACATTCAATAGTTGATATTGTTGTTCTGGTTCCCCATTTTCTAAATCCAGAAGAAAACTGTAAATGCCATCTAGTTTGTGGACTTCACTTTTAGTAATTGGAAACTATGTAGTTCTGCACATGTCTGGGTCTCCACAGACATGAACTGAAAGTCCATCATGTTCCAGGCCAAACTGGCTAGAAGGAAGCCATCCATTGCTGATTGAGTTTCATTGCTGGTGAAAAACAAAGTCTCTAGGGTTTCAAAACCAGAATTCATGGTCTGTGTTTCTGTAGTGTTCAACTGAATTTTCTGTTCTAGAACAGGCAGGGTTTTAGCAGTGGAAATGCCTTCTGTTTGAGTTTCTGTGTCAGATGAATCAGTGCTCATAGAAAAGGTGGAGTGTTTCAGAATACTGCCCAGAGACAGATGAAGCTACTGTCTAAAAAGTTTAAGTCTGCCTGTATCTGTGCATCAAACATTTCAAGTCCTAAGAAATTAGCATTTCCCCTACAACTGTGGGACTTGGAAGAGATGTTTACCAGTAAAAAGTCACTTTCTGGGTCTATAAAAACCCAGGTTTGGGTTTCTATGTCCAGGGATTCCAAGACTGGTTCAGTGTTCATATTGCTAAGTTCACTCTCTTCTGTTTAAGTTTAGATATTTGAGGAAGCAAAGAACACTTCAATATAAAAATCTATTCCAGGATTCTGTGTAGGGCTAGATGGGAGTGTGTTACAGGTTCAGGGTTTGTGTCAGACAAAAGATTGTGATTATCCAATGTCTGACCAGGCAGGCTACTTGATAAGATGTTTTCTAATCACTTGAAAAATCTGTGTTTTGAGTCTGATTATATATCATGTTTTGTGAAGGAAGCATCCTATTCTGTTCCTGGATGTTTACAATTGTTGCAGATTTCTCCATATCTTGACTTAATACCTTAAAGGCATTCTGAGGTAACAAGCCATGAGTTACAGTCTCTGCTACCAAACTGTTGCTTATGATATTGTCTATAGAAACACTGTATGATGAAAAGACATTCTCAAAAATGTCTCCACACATCACCACTTAGTCCATGTGCACCTGGTCATCTGTAGAACTTTGCACTCTGCTGGTCTGAGTTTCTTTGGAGATCCCATCTGACTGGAACCTAAAAATGCATCAGTCTGAGAGTCTATTGATGAAATTATTTTAGAACCAGGCAACAATGTTTGAGTGTGAACAGTAATGGAAAGTGAAACCTCAGAACCAAATGGTCAAATCAGTTTGAGAACAAGATGACACAGAGAAATCTGGAACAACACATTGTGCAGAAGGAAAATGGCTTTGTGAAGCTTAAGACAGATCTGTTTGCACGATGAAGAAATGCTGTTTTTCTGAAATGAGTTCCCTAGTTGTTGTAAAGTAGTAGGTGGACTTTTACCCAAGTTCACTTGAACCCCTGTACTAATTGGCCAAACAGCAACAGGATTCACAATTTTTGAGAGAGGTAGGCTCTCCTGAAGAGAGCAAGCCTCTGAATCTAGGCTGAGGGTCAGTGATCCTATGGACAAGGGAGGTAAGTGGATGGTACCTATGGCTGAACCCAGAAGATAGACCCCAACAACCAAAGGCTGAGAGGAGGAGTCTGCTGTAGGCACAAAGACAGGCATAGGAGAAAACTTCATGACAGGCCATTTAAACAAAGCCACTTTGGGCTTTGGTAAAACCAACTTCTGAGGATATCTTGAAACTGTTGTAAGAGTCTGTTTTCTGGCATTGCTGCTGCAAGAATCTTCAAAGGAAGCTACTAGCTTTATTTATGAAGTTTCCAATTCTTGAGTGTCTGGTCTAGGGGTTGGTTTATTGATCAATGATTCAGTGGTCTTTTTTGACAACTTCATGGAGTTCTCCATTTTCATTTTCTTATTAAGTAGATCCCAGTGCTCAGCAAGGATCTCACCACCAGTTAGGTAGATGTGAAACTGCAAGGCCGTTCTGCTGTCTCTAAGGACAGCCACACGTGCCCTGGAAAGTCTTGCCACAGTCCTACCCATGTCCATTCAGTACCATTTGAATTGCGGCACTTAATACATTTATGATTCTTTTGCATTTTCATAATGTGTCCTTCCCCAACTGGGGGACATTCGGGTCTCTGTTTTCACAAGCTGCTTTCTGCTGACGTCTCTAGTTATGTTTGGTAAGTCATTAGAATGCCCAACTAGGTTCATACCATCGGCGTTTCAGCCTCAGATAAGTATATGTAAGACAAGTGAAATACCTGCAGGCTGTGGCTCTTGACCAGATGCATGTTGAGCACGGAGCTGTTGGGCAGGATCTTGCTGCAGCTGTGCAAGGTGCACAGGATGTGGGTGCCCACTGTCCAGGACAGCTCCTTCACCTATAGCTACATCAACTTCCCGGCAGGTGGCGATGGAGCTGAGGGGGGGCTGCCTCTCCACAGTGGAATGTGGTCCCAAGTGACCCCACGGCTTGAGGCGCTGGCAGCTTCCCTCTCGGTTGCCAGGACTGCCGAATCTGCAGCTCCATTTTTGAAATGACTACATTTCTCCCTTGAATTACCTTTGCATGTTTATCAAACATCAATTGTCCATATAAATTTGGGTATATTTCCGAACTATCTATTATGTTTCTTAGAGCTATATGTTTATCCTTTCTCGATTACAACACATAATAATAAACCTAGAAATCATGTATACTGAGTCCTCAACTTTGTGCTTTTTTGAAATCATTTTGGCTATACATTTTTTTTTTTTTTGCCTTTTCATACAAATTCTAAAATGTGCTTGTCAATTTCTACAAAAGCAATATTTTCGATTTTCTTTAGAACTTATTTGAATATATGGGTCAATTTGTGGGGATTTAAGATATAAATAATAATAAGAATTCATGCCTTCCCATTCATTCATATGTTATATATCTCCCCTTGTATTTATATCTCCTTTGATTTCTTTCATCAGTAATTTTTCATTTTCAGCATATTACAGAACATATGTTAGATTTATACCTAAGGATTACATAGTTTTTAGTGCTATTTTAAATGATAATTTTAAAAAAATTCAATTTCAAAATGTCCTTGCTTGTCTAAAATGATATATGATTAATTTTGACGTTTTTGCCTGTGACCTTACCAACTCACTGATTAGTTAATGTAACTGTTTTTACATATTACTTGAGATTTTCTCTGCATATAATTATTTCATCTGTGAATAAATTTCATTCTGGCCTTTCCAGTATCATTCTTTTCATTTCTTTTCTTGCCTAATTGCACCAGGTAGGACCTCCAGCTGGTGATAAATAAGAGTGGTGGGAGCAGGCATCTTTTCCTTGTTCACATCTTGGGAAGAAAGCAATCAGATTTTCATGAATATGCATGATGTTAGAAATTGGATTTTGAAGATGCCCTGAGAAAGTTGTCTCCTATTCTTATGGTGCTAAGAGGCTTTTTTTTTTTTTTTTTAATAATAATAACTAGAAGTTGAATTTTGTCAAAGTATTTTTGCGTCAATTGAGATGATCTTATGATTTTACTTATTTAGCTATATTTATTGTTTCTGAATATTGACACAGCCTTGTATAACTGGGATAAACCTCAATTGGTCATGGTACATAATTTTGACTTGCTAGTATCTTGTTGAAAACTGTTGCACATGTGTTTATGAAGGACATATCTGTACTTGTTGCATAATTGCTTAGTCTGGTTTTGGTATTAGGGTAATAATGGCCTCATAACTTCATTTGGGAAGTCTTTCTTCCTTGTCTGTGTCTGGAAGATTTTCTGTAGAATTGAAATTATATTTAACACTTGTGTTTGGTAAAGTCATGAATAAAACAGTGTAGTCCTGGATTTTAATTGCTGGGAGAACTTTTACTATGAATTGAATTTTTTTCACAGATGAATGGATATTCACATAATGTATTTCTTTTTGAGTGACTTTGGAATATTGTGTTTCAAATAAATTTGTTCATTTAATCAAAGTTGTTGCATTTATATGAATAGAGTTGTCCATAATAGATCCTTATTATTATTTTCATGTCTGTGGGTCTGTACCACAGCTCCTCTTTCATTCCTGATATCTGGAATTTGTGTCTCCTTTCTTTCTGCTCTTGGTCACTTGCAGTAATAAATTTTATCACCGTTTCTCAAAAATTTCTCAAAATTCTGCCTTTGATTTCATTGATTTTTCTTAATTGTTTCACTGTTTTCAATTCCAATAATTTCCCCTGTTGTGTATATTATTTCTTTCATTGTGCTTCCTTTAGATTTCATTTCCTCTTCTTTATTCACTTTGTTTAGATGGAAACTTATAAAATTTATTTCAGATATTTTTTTTTCTTTTCTAGCATATGAATTTGATGGTATGTCTAACTTTAAGCCCTGTTTTAATTGCATCCTACACATTTTGAAGTGCAGTAGTGCTGTTTTAGTTTGATTTAATTAAAAATATTTTTAATTTCAGTTGTAATATCATCTTAGACCCTTGGTATTTTATTTCCAAAATCTCAGACTAAACTTTTGTTCACTTGACCCAGAAAATTTCTGCTTATACAAACCAAGTAGGAATTTAGTAGACTGCTTATCTATTTTACTTCTAGGTACCCCATGATCTATTAGCCAATGCTATAGGTCTCTGCATCTCAAACTATTTCAATTGCTGCTTTGAATCTACTGCTCATTGTAGTAGCCACACCCACCTTGTCTTTGGCAATTAAGTGCTGCCACTTGACTTCTGCCAACCTGGGATCCAATCATACCCAAAGTGTTTAAGGATCCCAGTTCATTGACAGCAGTTCCTAAGGTAATATCTGACCAACAGAGAAGAACAACCACAGAGCTCTTCAGAAAAGATGGAGTTAGTCTCACAAAATTTTTCTTCAAAATCCTGGTGAAAGATATGTCCTTTGGACATTCCTGTGGAGAATTAGCAGGCCTTACTTGGTAATTATAATATTCCAATCTTTTTAAGCCATTAGATCTTTTCAGCTACAATATACCAGGGCAGTTCTGGTTGCTATCTTATCCTCAGATAATGTCAGCCATCTTTTTGTCCATGTTTCAACCAGCCACTCAAACAAAATGTTAAAGTCCTTTCTAACACCTTGAACAACAACATTGAATCCAGAATCTCTCCTTACTGGCCCATATCAATAAATTCAAGCTGATCCCACTTTATATTCCTTCCATCATTATCCCACAACCTTCATATACATTCCCACATATATTCCCCTGATTTTTGTCTGTATAAATTGGAGCACAAATGCAGGTCTTGTGAAGAAACACACCTTTCTTCATGGATCTCAATTTGTACTTCACCTTTTGGGGATTTATTGCAACTTTAATCTAGTTGTAGGTCTGGAAGAAAAGAAGGGTGGTGGAGGTAGGTAACAAGAAGGATTAGAAGAGTCTTGCAAGCCAATTACTGCCAGACATTCCTTTGCAGTATCATCTCACCTAAAGTCAGGCTGGAGGGCAGGTGGCTGATTCCTTATGGTAGAGCATTACAGATTTATCTGGCAAAAACTTTCCAGGATTTAGGATTTCAATGTCCCCAGAGCCATCATTATCAACCCATATGTCTCGATTCCAATATTTAGGACTCCTATCCTTTCCAGTCAATGCCCTTATTTTAATTGTATCTGTCATTGCCATGTCTTTCAGGACAATTCCCAGGTCTTGAAAATGCCACCATATTACACCTATTTTTTATAAAGATACTTAGGTTACATAAATGTTACATAACAAATATAGGGGATTCCCATATGCTCTACTTCCCACACACACCTCCCACATTTTCCCACATTAATAACATACTTCTATAGTGTGGTACATTGATTGCAATTGAAGAACACATTTTAGAGCATTGCAACTAAGCATGGATTAAAGTTTACATTGTAGTTTACACTCTCTCCCACCCATTTCTGTAGGTTATGACAAGATATATAATGGCCTGTATCTGTCATTGCTAGGTCATTCAGGACAATTCCTAGGTCCTGAAAATGCCCTCACATTACATGTGTTTTTCCCTCTCCCTGCCCTCAGAACCTCCAGTGGTCATCAATGATATAATTTCTTCTATTGCTAGAATCACAATAAGTCTTCTATTGCTAGAATCACAATAGAATACCACTAAGTCTACTTTAGACCATAATTCATTCCCCAATGCTGAGGATTCTGGGATGGTGATGTCCACTCCACCTCTAATTGACAGAGTGCTGTGATCCATTATGGCCAATGGATGGGACTTTCTTGCTTGCACTTGTAGACTCTCCCAGTTCATAGTTGTCCATCATCACCACCTTGTTAGTTGTCCTGGGTGAGACTAAGGAACTGGAGAGTAGGTGTTGCAACTCTGTTGAGATTTGAGGCCCAGCTGGCACATGGACATCCCAAAGATTTAAGTCTCTTTGATGTACACCTACCAACTCCAGTACTATTTTAGGTTCAAACAGAAGAACAGAAGAGCCATGTATAGGGAAAACACAACTGAGTCCAACTCTGTCACCCTGGGGAGCATAAATTCCACAGTAGGACCCACTGGAAGACACAAAACTACTGTGTTATCTGTCCTGGCTATAGATTCTGGATGTCTCCGGAGCCTTCAGGAGCCCCACTATTTGGAGTAGTATCTACTTTGGCAGTCAGTGAGATCCTATTGAGATGTGCATAAATGTAACCTCTTGAATGACCTCCCAATTCACTTTGAATTCTCAGCCATATAAACTCATTTGACTTTATCTTTTCTTCCTTTTGATCAAGGTCTTTTTCCAGTTGACTTGCTAGTTTGTGCTTGGTAGTAATCCCTCAGTTCCAGGGAAGCTCATACCCGGGGGATCATGTCCCACACTTATGGGAAGATAATGTATTTATATGCTGAGTTTGGCTAGAAAGAGGCCACATTTGAGCAACAAGTAGGCACCAGGGAGCAACTCTCAGGCACCCTATCATACCAGGCTGAGTTTCCATTTCAAGAGTAAAGGTTCAAAGCACAATCATCAATACCAAAGGCCTGTCAAAGGACCATCCTACTTCACCAGTCAATGTCCCTGTACTTAGGGGATTCTTGTTGTTTCATTTGAGAATGTGGCAGAACTCCCCAGAATGGGAATTTGATATTCCTTTGGTTATTGTGTGAAATTCTACCCACTGTGGCAATGCCCAATGAACACTTGAACACAATAATACCCAGGTGAGATTCCCCCCATTTATCCCCCATCACTGATACCCTGCACCAATGATCCTCCCTTGCCACAGTTGTAACCCTTCAGTGATCCAAAACTTCTTAAAAATGAAGCCAATAACATAGCCAAATACAAATAATAAGAAAATGAAATAATAACGATAATTTTAAAAATAAGAAATAAAATACAAAAAATTTTAAGTAAAAAATTTGGGATAATAGAAAATAGTAAAAACTAATTTTTTAAAATATTTGCCTTTCATCACTGTAAGATCTGTTGTCCTATATGTACAGTGACATTTTCTTCCAATTATTCCTTCAGTGTCTTACTTTTTTCATTTTGTCTTCAAAGAAGTTTTAGGTTTCTTACAGAAAAATCACATACCAAATACAGGGGACTCCCATATACCCAACATCCTTCCTTTTTTCCCCCTTCCCCTATTAATAACATTTTATATGTGAATGGTACGTTTGTTACAACTGATGAACAAATATTGAAGCATAGCTACCAACCATGGTCAATGGTTACATTATGACTTACATTTTTGACCATACATTTTTATAAATTTTGATGCAATTTAATATGGCCTGTTTCCATCATAGCAAGATCATGAAGAAAACTTCCATTGTCCCCAAAATGCCCCCTGTTCCATCTATTCTATTCCTCATCCTCCCTCCCCTCAGGGCCCACAGCAGCCACCAGGCTTTACTCTTTGAAGGGCAAGATTCATAGTTACTTGCAACAATACTGAGGGTTTGACACACTGATGTGTCCTCCCCTATTAGTTACCACCCATACTCTTGAGAGACTCTTGCCCTCTATTTGAGATTATAACGGGCCTCCCAGGATGGGAATCCACCATATTGAGGCTCATCATGTGGGTCTCCACCCACTGATATAACACACTATGGCAATATAAACACTAACACCCTCTAGAAACCTGCCCAGGTGATCCATCTCCCAAAAGTCCCCCATATCCAACACCCCAAACCAGCAACCCTCACTTGCCATATTGGCAACAGAGCATTTTCAACATTGTAGTTTCAACCATTTACCCACCACACCGTACCCCCAGTTCCAGGGACAGTCCAACACACCCTCCCTAATCTACACTCCTGACAAACCACAACCCCAACCCAACAGTATCATTAGACCACTGTCATGCCCCTCCATTGTACAACTACACATTTCCAACTTATCATAGGTTTGCCAACATGGGCATTGGCTCACAACCTTCTTCTCCCTTTCTATTTCCTGTCAACCTATCTTCCAGACTGTGGCTCTGTGAGTCTGCTCAATTTACTTAATTCATATCAGTGAGGTCATGTAATATTTGTCTTTCAGTGCCTGGCTTGCTTCACTCAACATAAAGTCTTCAAGAATCATCTATGTTATCCCATGTGTTAATACTGTATTCCTTCTTACAGTTGAGTAATATTCCATTGTATGTATATGTCATAATTTGTTTATGCATTCCTCTGTTGAAGGGCCTTTGTGTTGGTTCCATCTTTTGGCAACAGTGAATAATGCTATTTTGAACATTGGTGTGCATACATTTGTCCATGACCTTGCTTTCAGTTCTTCTGGGTGTATACCCAGCAATGGAATTGCTGTATCATATGGTAGGTCGATAGTTAGTTTTCTGAGGAACTGCAAAACTGCTCTCCAAAAAGGCTGTACCATTCTTCATTCCCACCAGCAGTAGATGAGGGTTTCCATTCCTCCACATCTTCTCCAACACTTGTAGTCTTCTGTTTTTTAATAGCTGCCAGTCTAATGGGTGTAAGATGATATCTCATTGTAGTTTTGATTTGCATTTCCCTAATAGCTAGTGTTGTTGAGCATCTTTTCAAGTGCATTTTAGCCATTTGTGTTTCTTCTTTGGAGAAGTGTCTATTCAAATAACTTGACCATTTTTTAAATGGGTTGTTAGTCTTTTGATTTTTGAAGTGTAAGATTTCCTTATATATGCAGGATATTAGGCCCCTATGAGATATATGGTTACCAAATATTTTGTCGTATTGAGTAGGCTTCCTTTTCACTTTCTTGACAAACTCCTTTGAGGTACAAAGATTTTTAATTTTGAGGATGTCCCATCTATCTATTTTTTTCTTTTGCTGCTCATGTTTTGGGTGTGAAGTTCAGGAAACCATTTCCCATTATAAGATCCTGTAGATGCTTCCCTACATTATTTTCGGAGGTCTTTATGGTCTTGGCTCTTATATTTATCTTTGATCCATCTTGAGTTAATTTTTGTATATGAGATGGTGTTCCTCTCTCATTCTTTTGGATATGCATATCCAGTACTCCATGTACAAATTGTTGAAGAAGACATTCTCTCTCAGTTGAATTGGCTTGGTGGCCTTCTGAAAGATCAGTTGACTGTATATGTGATGATCTATAACAGTACTCCAATGTGTTCCATTGGTCAGTATGTCTATCCTTGTGCCAATACCATGCAACATTGACCACTGTAGCTTTGTAGCATGTTTTAAAGTCAGGTAGTATGATCCCTCCAGTTTCATTTTTCTTTTTCAATATGTCTTTGGCTATTCAGGGCCTTTCCAGATAAATTTCATAATTAGTTTCTCCAATTCAGTAAAAAAAATGCTGTGTTGATTTTTATTGGGTTTGCATTTAGTCTGTAAATCAGTTTGGATAGGATAGATGTCTTGATGTTCAGTCTTCCTATACATGTACAGGGAATATTCTTCCATTATTTAAGTCTTCTTTGATTTCCTTTAACAGTGTTGTGTAGTTTTCATAGTATAAGTCATTTACATCTTTAGTTAAATTTATTCCTATGTATTTTATTCTTTTAGTTGCTATTGTAAATGTGATTTTCCCCTTGATTTCCTCCTCTGATTACTCATTATTATTGTACAGAAATGCTTCCACTTTTTGCACATTGATCTTTTAAACTGCAAATTTACTGAACTCATTTATAAGCTCTAGAAGCTTTGTTGTAGATTTCTCAGGGCTTTCTCTATATAGGATCACATCATCTGCAAATAGTGAAATTTTTACTTCTTCCTTTCTAATTTGGATGCCTTTTATATCCTTTTCTTCTCTAAGTGCTCATGCAAGTACTTTTAAAACTCTGTTAAATGAGATTGGTGATAGTGGGCATCCCTGTCTTATTCCCAATCTTTGAAACAAAGCTTTTCATGTTTCTCCATTGAATACATGTTAGCTGTGTGTTTTGCATATATACCCTTTATCATGTTGAGGAAGTTTTTTTCTATTTTTACCTTTTGTAGTGTTTTTTATCAGGAAAGGATGCTGTATTTTGTCAAATGTTTTCCTGTGTCTATAGAGATGATCATTTGATTTTTTTCTTTTGATCATTTTATATGAAGTTTTTCATCGATTTTCTTATGTTGAAATATCTTTGTATACCAGGGATGAAATCCACTTGGTCATGGTGTAAAATTCATTTGATGTGTTGTTGAATATGATTAGCATGTATCTTGTTGAGGATTTTAGCATCTAGGTTCATTAGACAGATTGGTCTGTAATTTTCCTGTCTTGTGGCATCTTTGTTTGGCTTTGGTATTAAGGTAATGTTGGCATCATATAATGAGTTAGACAATGTTCCTTCTAATTCTATTTTTTAATTGTATCATGTGACTGTGGGGATGCACAAGTCCAAATTCCATAGGGCAGTCTACAAGCCAGATACTCCAGGGAAGGTCCTTGTTATGTTCCCCAGGAGAAGCTCGCTGCCAAAAGTAGAGACAGGAGTTCTCTCTCTTGACTGCTTAAATCACTTCTCCTTTTAAGGCTTTCAACTGATTGCATATGATCTCTCTCATTGCTTAAGGGAAACTCCTCAGTTGATTGTAGATGTAGTCAACCATAGATGAAATCAACTCACTGATGATTTACGTCCACAAAATATCCTCACAGTAGCAATTATGCCACTGCTAGCTTGACAAACACGTGGGCACCATTACCTGGCCAAATTAGCACATTAGCCCAAACACCACCAGTGCATATATATTTTTCAGACTAAATCCAATAGCAGTAATGCAAGATGGATGAAATTATCACTCAGAAAAATTCACCTTAAAAGTCTGAATGTCTCCCAAATCAAAATCAGGTTAACAAAAGAACACAAAATTTAATGATTTTTTAATGAAAAATAAGAAAACTATAGCATAATAATTATAGAGAAACTAGTATTTATATACTAAAATATTCAGATACACTTAAGGTACTGACTTTTTAATCCTCTAGACACTTTTGAAAACCATATAATTTTCCTGCTTTTGAGAAGATTAACTGAAACTTCAATAGTTTAAATAACTTACTTGAGATGGGAGAGCTAGTAAATGATGCAGGTTGAATTTATTTATTTTTTTTAATTTTTATTGTGGTAACATATATACACATATAATTTTCCCACTTTAACCACTTTCAGGGATTCAATTTAATGGGATTAATTACATTCACAGCATTTTGCTGTCATCACCACCAACCAATACTAAAAATTTTTCAACAATCATAATAGAAGCTCTGTATTTATTAAATAATAATGCACCATTATCTTCTTCTCCTTCCCTTGGGGCAGGAATTGAATGCATGTAATTTCACACAGAGCATACATTTTTAAACAGTTTCTAGTGGAGAGAGATTGGCAATAAATGAGTAAGACTATAAATAATCAAGAAAAATTCAGAAAGGGAAAAGTACTGAATAAGAAATGAAAAAATTAAGTGCTAGAGAGTGACTCAGGGTGCCAGGAGGCCATCTTAAACTGACAGTCAAAGAAGGCCAAGAGCAAGAATTTATAGTGTTTGTCTAACAATGTCCAGTGATGAGAGACAATGAGGTAAAAGGACATGGGTAAAATTTTGACAGGGTTTTTTGTTATGGTTGTGATATGAAGAATTTGATTTGACCAGGATGAGTATCATTATCCACTCTCCTCTATTCTGCCTCAAAGATCATGAACAACCTTAACTCTATTACTATTATTGCAACTCTAATTTAAAATCAGGAAGAAGAGGAATAAAACATGTGCACTCAAGCACTATATTGTTTGGAAGACTTTGTGTGTCCTTTCTGGTAGTTTGTCTTTAGTGGATTCTTTGGTGCAGTTACAGCATTGAGTTCCACTTGGCCTTTTCATGACCATCATTTTATTTTAATTTCTAGGATTTTTTCCCATGTAAAAGTCCTTGCATTCACAGAGCAGCTGAGCTAAACTGTGTAGTAGAAGGAAAGCTCTCTGTTTCATCAAACTTACAGTAAATTGTAACTGCCTTGGCATAAGGCTCTGCACAATTGCTCCCACTCAAACACTCATCTGTGTCCTCACCTGGCACATTCACCCATGTGCATGGTTCTTCCTTCACAGCATCCCCATTCAGGACTTCTGGCCTTTGTACATCTCTTCCTGTTTCCTGGAATGTTCCTCTTCCTGATGTTCATGTGCTGACTCTTCCTCATCACTCATCTGCAGGTCACATGCCCCTCCTTAGAGAGGATTCCCTTCACCACCTCTTTTTAAGCCATCCTCTGTTTCGTGGTTTTACCCTCTTTCACATCCCTGATACATTTTCTCTACAGCATTTTATTTTATGATTTATCTCATTTGTTTATTGCCTCTTTATCCTAAATAGAACATAAACTTCATGGAAATATGGTGTGGCCTCTTTTCTTCACTATCACATCTGCAGCACATAAAACAAACCTTTGCACAAACTAAAAGCTGACTAATAGTTACTGAACAAAGGAGCATCATCCCCACTTAACTATTTTAAGAGTAGTAGCATTTGTTAAAGGCCATTGTTAACTAGAATGCTTCTAAAATTGATGACTTTCCAAACTTTTTAAATTAAAGTAATAGTAACAGATTTTAAAACTAAATATAGGAGATAATATGGTGGTTTAAAAAAGCTATTTTTTAAAATTAGGACATGATAAAGTTAACATAAAGTATAAAAATTAATTTTGAGAACATATAAGCTCTCTGCTTTTTACATTGACTATAAGATAAAAAACCTTTATATTTTTTTACTAAGGGACTGATAATCCATGAAAACTTTGTTATTTTAGCAAGAGAAAACCAAATTTTATTTTTACATCAGAATAATATTTAATATTAAGGCACTTAAGATGTTCATAGTTAGATCCATTAAATCTTACCCAACTTTGACAGAAAAAATATAATTTCTTTTCTGTGAACATTTTACATTTTTCTATATTTATTTAGATTTTGTCCTACATTTCCTTTACTTCATTCTATAATAAACAACCATTTTACTTTAGGATAAAATTACCCCTTTTTCCTTAATAAAAATGCAACCTGCATATCTTACATACTTAAGTTACCAAAATGATTTTAGACTATCTTCAAGCTGGCATTTCACAAAAAACATTTTCTGTCAAAATGGAACTTCTCAGAATGATGGATCAATTTGGCTAAATGCAAACATATGTAAATACTTTTTCATAATTAATATTGATAATTCAGAAGGTATAGTTGTCTTCTTTTAAATTAACAATAATAAATTAATATATAAATGTAGGATTTAGAGTTTAAAATTTTCAGCTATTAGTAAAAAAAACAGGATTAGAAATATAGAAAGACAAAATACAGAGACATAAATCTCATTAGTTAATGCAAAAGGGCTGACTCCTTGGCCTTGCCTACTTTATATTTTTTATTTTAAATATAAATAGTATAATACTAGCTCATTTTATCAATAAACCTACATATATTTAGGAAAAACATTTCTAAATATGAATGCACTTTCTATAAAAATGGATAATTTCATTTCTAATGTCTTTGTTGCTTGCAATGTAAACAGGTATTGTCTTTTATCTCTTCTCGCCTGAGGGTACATCTATTTTTGTATTGATTGTTCTTAAAACTAACAATTGACAATTCCTTTACAATTTTTTATTCTTTGCTTTTGGCCTTTTGGAGTGGCTGTAATTGTAAACATACAGTTTTATTTGTCTTTTTAAAATTTTTATTCTGATTTTGTTCAGCTATATTAAAAAAGATTTTTTAAGGGAGTGGCTTTCTATTAAAGTTTATGTATTTTATTAACTAACTGAAAGATTAGGTTTAACTTCATTAATAAATTATGAGGACACTGTCCCTTCAAATGTGTCAGAAAATTAAGAAAGACCTGAATGAACACCAAAGCTCTGAGACAACTGAGGTTTTTGAATCTCAGGTGGATTTATTTTTCTTTGTGTGTTTTTAAGTATGGGTTACTGACTGACTAGTTTTTTGAGGAAAAGACTTGGTATGGCATTTAATATATCCTTAACAGTTTTGTGGGACATTTAGGAACATCCATACATGTAACATTTGTAGGGTCCCTTGTGTAAGTTCTGTGTAAGGACTGTTTTAAAGAAGAAATTTCAGAATTAGATTTTTTTTGGCTGATTCAACATGTAAATTAAAGAATGTATTCTATTATGTCTGGGAGATTCTTCATAGAATTGGAATTCCATATGGTTTTCAGTTTAATTTTAGTTCAAATATTGTAGGTTAACAGAAGCAATCTTTGAACCGTTTTGATTAGGTTTTACTTTAAAGGATGTATAGATCTTAAGGTGCTTCTGGTCCCTTATTATAAAAGGACAACTCAAAAGCCTAGGTTAAATATGTGGAGGACAGGAAAGCACAGGAGCAGCTGAGGCATCCTTGGAAATTTCAGAGGATTTAGGCACTTTTTCAAGTTTGGTTTTCTAAAAAGCTTTATTACAGCCAATGTAATTTAAATTTATTTCAGTATTCCATATTCAGTGAGACATGGATTTATTTGAGACAAGATAATATTTTTTGTACATGAATCCTACTGATGTGCTAGTTGGCAGGGCACTATTAGAATATTTTGAAGAATTAGATCCCATTGTTTCTGATTGAGAGCAATCATAAAGCTGAAAACCCTGAGAGGATTTGTTTTATAGTTGGGTTAATGAGCTATTTTACAATGTGGTTTATGGGGTGTACTTCTTTAACTTGGTGGACAGCCTGTGTTTCTAGTTGCCTGACATGTAAACAGGTGTCTCCTCTTGCATGAAAAATTATGTTGAGCATGGCATGCAAACTGTTGTTAATTTTGTCCCTTCTTAACATCTTAAATGATCATGAGATTATTCTCACGCAGGACAAAAGTTAAGTAAAATGTTATGGAGGCATCCTACCTTAAAATATCAGGGAAACACCCCAAATCTTGGTGTGTAATTCCATCCTTCTCTCCCACTTCATGGCAAGTTCTGTTCTTTCCCCCATTTCCCAAATAAATTCATTTTACTGGCCTAACTAATATATATATATATATATATATATATATATATATATATATATATATAAAACAACAAATTTCAAAATAAGACCAAAGAACAAAGTTCAAAAGGCCATTAACCAGAAGACATCCAAACAAAGGCAAGAACCTCGACCAAAAAAAGGAGGTTTGGAATTGAGAGGACTCACCAAGGGATGCCAGGAGCTAGCTGTCAGGAAGTCAACACAGTACAAATATTTCAAACAGGTACCATGCTTGAATTCAATGGTGTGGGGATAACAAGGGCGGTCTAAAAACTGCAAGATGGAGCAAGAGCACGGAGACGGTCCAAACTACGAACTACGGCCAATCAGCTGCTGACACCTGTCTTAGTCCCTCACTCCCCCGCCCATTGCCACAAGATGGCCACCGCAGCGTGGCTCCACCCCTCCTTCCCCTTCCTAACCTTTTCTAGGCATAAAGCCTGTCCCTACCAATGAAAAACTGCCAAGTCACACTTCCCCATTCCCCCATCCCCGCCCTATATAAATACCAAAACCTGCTTCATGAACTCAGACTTGGAGCCCAACCTTGTCTCCAGAGCATGAGTGGTCTCCGTATTCATGACTCGCCGTCCACCAGCCCCCCAGCCATCTCCCCCAACCTTGGTCTGCGGCGTCGACAACTCAGACCCGGAACCCCTGGCTCACTGCACCTGGGGACACCCCAGCTCGGTAAGCTGAAGACCCCCACCCCCGCTACCCTCACCCTCTCTCGTCTCCTGACTGGTAGCAGAGCCACCAGGAGACCACCGGGAGGCAGCAAACCCTAGAACAGTGCAGGCAACACAATGGTGCCTCTAGATTTGAGGTGGTAGATCGCTTTGGATCCCACTTTTGACACCATATAATGTTGATAGACAAATAACAAACACTTGTAAAGCAATAAAAACATTTATTAGGGATCTTAGAAATGCAACTCAGGGAACACAGGTTCAAGTAGCAACCTTAATTCTGTCCAGGTAGAGGTTGTGAAGCAAGGGTTTTTAAAATAAAAAGAGGAAGTATAGAAGGGAGTAATTGGTTAGGGCAAGGGTCTTAGAAATAAGTTTCATTTCTTTTTTTTAGAAAGGGAGTGCTTTTGTTAGTGGCTTAGGTTTTTCTGTAATAGACAGTTGGGGGCTTTGAGAATTGCATCAGGGGTTTTCTTTATGCATGGTTTTCCAACTCCACTTTAAGTGTCTTAGACTAATTAATCCATTTCTCTTACAAAGTAATAATGAAATGGAGAATTTAGGTCAGCTTTGTGTTTTTGTTTTTATTATTTCTGTTGCTATTGTAAATGGAATCTTGCCTTCTATTATATTTTCCAAAGACCAGTTGTTTGAAAGTAGGGAATCTACATGTTTGAATGTTTTTAAAAAGATATCATTGATACAGTGCAAAATTCATCTCTTCCATTCTAGAATTCTGGAATTTTAAAAATATATAAGTTGCATAACTATCATGACAATCTTTATACAGATTGATTCTTCACCTCAAAATATTCTCTTCTTCCCCATTATATTCCATCTCTCCCCCTAGTAACAGACCCTTGTTAATCCAGATTTCTGTCCTTATATTTCTGTACATTCCAAAATTTGTTATGAATTGAATTCTTAGTATATCATCTTGAAGACTGTCTTCTCTCACTTAGCATGATGCATTTGAATTTTGTCCATGTTGTTGTGTGTATCAGTAGTTCATTCCTTTATACTGCTAGTACACCACAATTTATGGATGACTTACAATTTCTTTATTCATTTTCCATTTGAGAGATATTTAGGTTGTTTCCAGTAATTAGAAATTACAAGTAAAACTAGCATAAACATTGAGATCAGTCTTTTTGCATGTGAACATAAGTTTTAATTATGCTTGTGTAAATACATAGGAGTGGAATATCTGGGTTGTGTAGAAAGTATGGATGTCACTTCATATGTATCTGCTAACCTGCCAAAGTGTTGCATTTTTCTTTGCCACCAATAACAAATGATTTTTCCAATTCCTCTGCATGTTTTCAGTGATTGGTTTTGTCAACTTTTAAATAAAATCACTTAATAATTGTGTAGTCATTTCATACCTATTAGACTGGCCACTATAAAAAGTCAGAAAGCTGTAAATGTTGGAGAGAATGTGGAGAGAAAGGAATGTTTATTCACTGTTGGTGGTAACATAGAATGGTACAGCCACTGTGGAGGACTGTTTGGCAGTTCCTAAGGAAGTTGAAATAGACTTGCCATGTGATGCTGCATTATCATTTCTAAGTGTATACCCAGAAGAGCAAAGAGCAGAGACACAAACAGACATCTGCATACTGATGTTCATTGCTGCATTATTCACAATTGCCAAAAGTTGGAAACAACAGGAGATAATCAAGCTGTGGTGTATACACATGTGTATACACATGATGGAATATTATGCAGCTGTAAAAAGAAATGAAGTTGTAAAGCCTATGACAACATAAATGAACCTGGAATCCATTATGTTGAATGAAGCAAGCCAGGCACTAAAGGACAAATACTGTATGATTGTGCTATTATTAAGTAAATATTTTGTGCAATCTCATGGATATAATAATTAAAATATAAGTCACCAGAAAATAGAAGGAGATTTAATCCATGCAGAATTGTTAAAAACGTTGTTTGTAAATCTTTGGAAATGAACAGAAATGGTTAAAGCACATCATGGTGTTTGTAACTAGCAGTGTTATTGTATAAATGCTTAAACAAACCAAAAAATGCTTAAGAAAAGAAAAATATGAACGTACAAAATAAATTAGAATCAGAAATGAAATAGCAGCTATGTATGGCAGGGGAAACTGAGATTGAGAGGTGAATATTAAGGGGTACAGGTTTTTGTTTGTCTGGGTTTTTTTTTGTTTGTCATTACTATTGATATTGGAATAATGAAAATACTCCAATAATGATGGAATTGATGAAAACACAATTATGTGATTATACCAAATACCATTGATTTTACACTTTGGATAGATTGTATGCTTTATTAATATGTATCAATAAAACTTACTTTTAAAAAAGATTTTTGAAAAGTTTAGCAGACTAAAAATAGTAAGTGTTTATTGATCTTCCATTTAAAATGATTTGGATAAAGGCACAGCTATGACATAATTTGGGTTAATTCAGTTCCTGCAAAGATAAAAGTGAAATCGCAAAGCTTTTAAAAATATCTGGATCTTCTTTTATCTGGATTCTATCTATTAGAATTGCATTTTAGGTGACTACATCTCAAGTGGTATGCAATTGGTTTTCAATTTTCTATTCAAATTTGAATGTGCAACTTTCTGTCTGGATTACTCAGGTATCATAAATGCTCCCTTTTGTACTAGCTACTTTTGAGACCGTATGTACTCCAGAAAACCATGTTCTTAATGCTGGTCTATTTCTGTGGGTGTGGACCTATTGTGTGTGGGATATTTTCATCAGGTTACCACAGTTAAGGGCTTTTTAATTTGGTTACTTCATTTAAGGCATGGCCCAGGACAGGTCTTATTATTCTTACTGTAGTCCTTTATAATCTGGATGAATATGGAGGGAAAGAGGCAGAAAGCCACAGAAGCAGAGAGAAAGGTACAGAAGCCAGAAGCTGAAAGCAATAAAATACTTAAGAGAAGGGAGAGACCAGAAGAAATTGCCATGTGACTTGCCATGGGTCCAGGATCACTAGCAGCTGGTCTTTGGGGAGAACGCATAGACTGATGATGCCTTGATTTGGACATTTTCATGGCCTCAGAACCAAGCTTGTAAACTATTAAATCCCCATTGTGAAAGACAACAATTTCTGGTGTTTTGCTTTTGGCAGTCTAGCAGACTGAAAAAGCTACTTTAACGAAGGCTCAAATATATTCTATAAATCCTATTTCAGAGGTGAAGTCATCTGTGGATGTTCTTGATAGAGAAAATGCTGAATATGTATATTCTACCTGGGGACATCATGTGCAAGGTTGCTCTATGAATGCACATGGAAGAATTTAATATCCCTCCTTGGCTTTAGGCAGGGAAAATAAATTGTTTTGGTCAGAGATGTAGTAATATATGGTACTCAGGTGTTAAGCAACACAACCAGCATTAATGTTATTGTGGCTCCTGCCTTAATGAAGTTTTCTTCCCTCCAAATGTATTCATTTCTAGTTGATGCCTTTCAACTCCAAAATAGCTCTACCCTGACTGCATAAGCTGTCATAGGAATAAAATGATGCCTGTTCAACAATATTCTTAGCCATAAAGCTTTTAATATATTTTTAGGTACTTGGGATAATTGTTGGAAAAGCTATACTTAAAGGTTGCAGATAAGTTTTCTAAAGAATATATAAAAGCAAGGATTTTCCAAACGTTATGCCAATTTATTTCAGGCAAAACCCCATGAATCAATAATTTGTATATATAAAGAAATTTCTAATTAGAAAGAAAGATAGTCAGCATTTAATTTCATATTGATGTTTTACAAAAGAGGAACCATTTAAGATTCCAGAAAACAAAGCAATAAAATATTTTTAAACACACATATTCTGACTGCATGACCATTATCTTGTGCTTTAGACATACTTGTTCCTTAAAGAAGAATGGGTTTTATTGGGTTTATAGTGATCTTGTTAGCCAAGATCATTATTGACTATAATGCTTCCTCATGGCATTTTTCACCTCTGCATTTCTGAGGGTGTAGATTAAAGGGTTTAACATGGGTGTTAACATAGTAAAAAATACAGCCACCACTTTATCCATTGGGAAGGTGAACATGGGTTGAAGATATACTATTATACATGGTATAAAGAATAAGACAACCACAGTTATATGTGAGGCTTCAGGAAACAAAGAATAAGGGTACAGGATGTCATAAGTATTGAAAAACTGAGCATACACAGCAATACCCTTTTGTTGGGTGCAGACCCTGTTGCTGGGTGCAGCAAAAAGGTTAAGTGATATTAGTATCAGTGCAGGAGAACTTCAGCAGAGAGTAAAGATCACATGTCAAATGGTCAATGACATTGTTTACACAAAAGTGTAACCACACAATGAAAAGGATTTGAATGAAGGCATGAAGAAATCCCCCAGCCCAGGCCACAACCACTAGAAGGCCACATGGCCTCTGGCTCACTGTAATCTTGTAGTGCAGGGCCCTGCAAATGGGCATGTAGTGGTCAAAGGTTGTTGCTGTGAGCAGGAGGATCTCAACTCCCCCAAGGAAATGCATTGCAAAGAACTGAGTAATGCACCCACCAAAGGCAATAGTTTTCTTCTCAGCAAGTAAGTCAAAGATCATTTTGAGGACTGAGGTAGAAGTGAAGGTGCCATCTTGAAAGGACAAGAAAAATAGAAAAAATACATAGGGGATGCCAATGAGGGTCACTACAATGAGTAGGTTGCTTGCTAAGGTGATTAAATAAATGACTATAACATGATGAACAAGATTTTCTGCACATCTGCATTCTGTGTCAGGCCAAGCAGGGTGAATTCTGTCACATTGTTGGTTTGTTTCATGAACAACTGGTTTTTAAAATTGATAACTGATTTTTCTGCAAATATTAATGATGGTAGATCAATTTTGATGAAGAAAATAATATATCTTTCAGATAATTTGTTTCTTGTAAGATTTATGGAAAACCCAAGTAGACATAAACCAATGACTTAAAGTTTGGCTCTATTTTAACCATATACAGTGTTGAATTCATATCCCTTTGCTACACACACACACACACACACATCAGCACAGCATAGTTTTATGACTGTTTTAATTAAAGGCACATTTCCTGCAATCTCACACGGTTGAATGCCCTCCCAATCACTGCCTCAGGATTTTCTTACTTTTAAAAAATAGGACTTAAAGAGGACATTTCAGGATGAACAAAGCATTGAATTTGTGTGTCCACCTCCCTGTTATTCTTTTCTAGTAATTCAGGCTGATGAGGCTAAGTTTCTTAGCTTTGTTACTTTAACATGGCTCAATGTGACTATCAAACATCAGTTGAGGTCATTTTGAAAGTAGGGATCAAGTAACCCCCTTTCAGAATCAATTATCTTCATTGAATACTTAAGGCTGCAGAAACACATAGAGAAACAATGAGATTTGTGAGCTCATGTTTCAGTAACAAAGAATTTATAGACTTTAAATGAAAAAAACAATTGTAAGAGACAAAGATGGACACTATATATTAGTAGCATGGGTAATATGTAAAGAAGAAAGAACAATCATAAACATTTGTGCACCTAATCAGGGTGCCTTAAAATACATGAGGCAAACACTGGAAAGACTAAGTGGAGACATAAATGCCTCTACAAATATGCTGGTGGACTTTAATACATCATTATCACCATTACACAGAACATCTTGACAGAGACTCAATAAAGAAACAAAGACTCTGAACAATACATTAGAGGATCTGGACCTAATAGATATATACAAAACGCTAAACCCAAATACAGCAGGATATACATTCTTCTTGAGTGCTCATGGATCATACTCCTAGATAGACCACATGCTAGGCCACAGAAAAACTCTCAATGAATTCAGAAAGATTGAGATTATACAAAGTAATTTCTCTGACCACAATGGAATGAAATTGGAAATCACTAAGGGCCAGAGAACCAGATTAGGCACAAAGATATGGAAGTTAAACAAAACACTCATAGACAAAAAGTGGGTCATGGAAGAAATCACAAAAGAAATCAGTAACTACCTTGAAACGAATGAAAATGACAACACAATATATCAAAACCTATGGGATGCAGCCAAATCTGTACTGAGAGGGAAATTCATAGCCACAAATGTATAGATCAAAAAAGAAGAAAGAGCTAAAATTGAAGATATAATTGTACACTTGAAAGAATTGGAAAAACAACAACAAACTAACCCAAAAGGAAGTAGAAAGAAGGAAATAACAAAGATTAGAACAGAACTAAATGAAATAGAAAATAAGAAAGCACTAGAAAAAAATAAACAAAATCAAATGCTGGTTCTTCGAGAAGATCAATAAAATTGACAAACCCTTAGACAGACTAACAAAGAAAAAGAGAGAGCTGTTGCAAATACACAAAATAAGAAATTTGGAAGGGGATATCACCACTGATCCCACATAAATAAAGAGTATCATAAGAGGACAGTTTGAAAAATTATATGCCAACAAGATGGATAATTTACAGGAAATAGACAAATTCCTTGACACTCACAAGCAACCTACATTGACAAAAGAAGAAATTGAATAACTCAACAGTCCAATTACAAGTAAAGAGATAGAATCAATCATCAAAATCTCCCAACTAAGAAGAGCCCAGGACCACATGGCTTCCAGGTGAATTCTACCAAACATTCTGGAAAGAGCTAACACCAATCTTGCTTAAGCTCATCCAAAAAATAGAAGTAGAAGGAAAATTACTTAACTCATTCTATGATGCCAACATTACCCTAATACCAAAGCCAAAGATGCCACAAGAAAGTAAAATTACATATCAATCTCTTTAATGAATCTAGATGCTAAAATCCTCAACAAAATACTTGCTAATCACGTTCAACAACATATCAAATGAATTATACACCATGACCAAGTTGATTTCATCCCGGGAATGCAAGGATATTTCAACATAAGAAAATCAACCAATGTAATACACCACATAAACAGATTAAAAGAAAAAAAATCACATGATCATCTCTATAGATGCAGGAAAAGCATTTGACAAAATGCTATCCTGATAAAAACACTGCTAAAAATAGGAATAGAGGGAAACTTTCTGAACACGATAAAGGGTACATATGAAAAACCCACAGCTAACATCACCTTCAATGGTGAAATTCTAAAAGATTTCCCTCTAAGATTTGGAACAAGACAAGGATGCTCACTATCACCATTCCTATTTAACATTGTCTTAGAAGTACTTGCTCAAGCACTGAGGCAATAAAAAGATATAAAAGGCATCCAAATTGGAAAGGAAGAAGTAAAAATTTCACTATTTGCGGACGACATGATCCTATACATAGAAAGCTTTGAGAAATCTACAACAAAGATTCTAGAACTTATAAAGGAGTTCAGTAAAGTTGCAGTCTATAAGATCAATGCTCATAAATCAGTAGCATTTCTGATTGTTCAATAACAAGCAATCTGAGGAGGAAATTGAAAAAAAAAACACTATTTACAATAGTAACTAAAAGTATTAAATACCTAGGAATAAATTTATCTAAATTTAGTCTTATATGCAGAAAATGACAAAACTCTGTTAAAGGAAATCAAAGAAGACTTAAATAAATGGAAGAATATTCCCTGGTCATGGATAAGAAAACTAAACTTCATCAAGATGTCTATGCTCCCCAAATTAATCTACAGATTTAATGCAATCCCAATATAAATCAACACTGCATTTTGTAATGAATTGGAAAAACTAACTACAAAATTTATTTGGAACGGTAAGAGGCCCCAAATTGCCAAAGACATATTGAAAAAGAAAAATGAAGTTGGAAGTATCACAATACCTGACTTAAAACATACTACAAAGCTACAGTGGCCAAAACTGCATGGTATTGGCACAAGGATAGAAATACTGACCAATGGATCCAAATTGAGAGTTCTGATATAGATCCCCCATAACAGTCATCTGGTATTCAAAAATGCCACAAAGCCTACTCAGTTGGGATAGAATGGCCTCTTCAACAGATGGTGCTTGGAGAACTGGATATCCATATCCAAAAGAATGAGAGAGGAACACAGCTTACACAAAAATCAACTCAAGATAGATCAACAATCTAAATATAGGATCCAAGACCATAAAAACCTTGGAAGATAATGTAGGGAAGCATCCACAGGAAATGTAATAGGAAATGGTTTCATGAACTTCACACCTAAAGCAAGAGCAGTAAAAGAAAAAAAATAGATAACTGGCATCTACTCAAAATTAAAAACTGCAACTCAAATAACGTTGACAAGAAAGTAAAAAGGCAGCCTACCCAATGGGAGAAAATATTTGGCAACCATATGTCTGATAGGATCCTAATAGCCTACATATATAAAGAAATCCTACACCTCAAAAATAAAAAGACAAACAACCAATTTTAAAAATGGGGATGTGACCTGAAACAACACTTCTCCAAGGAAGAAATACAAATGGCTAAAAAGCACATGAAAAGATGCTTGACATTGCTAGCTATTAGGGAAATGCAAATAAAAACTACAGTGAGATACCATCTTACACTCATTAGAATGACGACTATTAAAAAAAAAAAACCCAGCAGACTATGAGTGTTGGAGAGGATATGGACTAATGGGGACACTCATCCACTGCTGGTGGGATTGTAGAATGGTCCAGCCACTATGGAGGACAGTTTGCGGTTCCTCAAAAAACTAATTATGGAACTTCCTTATGATCCAGGGATTCCACTGCTGGGTATATACCATGAAGAATTGAAAGCAAAGCCACAAACAAATATATGCACACCAACGTTCATAGTGGCATTGTTCACTATTGCCAAAAGTTCTAAACAACCCAGGTGCCCATCAACAGATGAATGGATAAACAAAATGTGGTACATACATACAATGGAATATTACTCAGCTGTAAGAAGGAATAAGGTGCTAACACACAGGATAACATGGATGAATCTTGAAGACATTATGTTGAGTGAAGGAAGCCAGGCATAATCGATGGTAAAATGATAGAGTGTAGTTTAGTATTGAATGGATAGGACAAGAGGGTAGTGATATTATTGGGTTGAGTGGTGCAGGTTTGACAGGTGGGTAGATTGGGAAGTGTGGGTTAGAAGGTCCAGGATACTGGAGGGAGGGTTGGGAGAGGGTCCAGATGAACACTGAGAATTTGTGGGTATGAGGTTGAAAGTACAGAAGTGGAAATGCTCTTATGACAATATGACAAGGAAAGGTCACTGGTTTAGGGTGTTGGTTGGGGGTGGGGCATTTGGGACAGGACACACCTGGAGCAGACTTATAGGGAGTGTGTGAGCGTTCATTCTATCATATTGTGTTGTATCAGTAGGTGGAGACCCACATAATGAGCTGGAAGGAGGTGGACTCCCATCTTTGGGAGGTCCAATTTGTTCAGAAATAGACAGATGGGAGTCTCTCAAGAGCAAGGGCTGTTCCTAATAGGGGAGGACAAACCAGTGTGTCCAAGACCTCTTGTTGCATGTAACTATGAATTTTGTCATCCAACGAGTACAGCCAGGAGGTTTTCGAGGGCCCCAGGGGGATGGGGTGGGAGGAATAGAATAGATAAAACGGGGTATGGACACAGGATATGGTAAATATCATCAAAATTTATAAAAGTGTATGGTCTAAAATGTAAACCATTGACAATGTTTAGTAGCTATGTTTCACTATTTGTATATCAGTTATAACAATGCTACCATCCATATATAAAAAGGTATTAATATAGAGGGGAGGAAAGGGGGAGGCTGTTGAGTATATGAGAGTCTCCTGTATTCTGTGTGTGACTTTGCTGTGTCCTAAAACTTCTTTGAAAACAAAATGAAAAATAATGAGACACTGGAGAATGATAGGGGGTAGGTGCCATGGCACAGACTGGACATCAGATATTGTAGTGATGAAAGGTAAATGGTCAAAAAATTTTTTTTAATTCTTCATTTCTTTAATACCCCAATTTTTAAATTTTATTTTAGTTTTAGTTTTTAAAAAAATTTTGTGTATTTTATCTCTTACATTTAAACTTATCATTATTATTTCATTTTCCTATTAATCATATTCAGCTATTGTAATGTCTTCATCTTTGAAGAAGCTTTCAATCACAGAAGGGTTCCAACTGGGGTAGGGGAGGATCATTGGTAGGGGGTGTAAGGGATGGGGGATGCATGGGAGGAAGTTCACCAGAGCGTAAATATAAGGTATATAAAAATGTTCAAATGTTCATGGGGATTGTCACAGTGGGTGGAGAATCACTCAATAAAGGAGAGAATACTGAATTCCCATCCAACAACCATCCCCCAAGTGCAGGGGCAATGATTGGCAAAGGAGGATGATCTACTCATGGCCCCTTGATATTGATGACTAGCCTTATGAGTCTTTGCTCTTGAAATTGAAACTTAGCCTATTGTTATGGGCTGCCTAAATTTTGCCTCCTGAGAGCCTCCTTGTTGCTCAAATGTGGCCTCTCTATAAACCAAACTCAGCATATGAATGCATTACCTTCCTTCCAGCATGGGACATGATTCTCAAGGATGAGCACCTGGCACTGAGGGATTGCTACCAAGTGCCAACTGGCAATGTGACCACAAAAAGACCTTGAATAAAAGGGGGGAAGTTAAAGACAAGTGAGTTTATTTGGCTGAGACTTCAAAATTAGTTGGGAAGTCATCCCAGAGGTAATGCTTACTCACATCTCAGTAGGATCTCATAGAATTCCAAAGTGGATATCACCCCAAATCATGGGGCTCCTGAGGGCTCTGGAGACACCCAGGTCCTATATCAGGGCAGATTGTTCCAGAGTTTGGTGCCTTGCCAGTTGGCCCTACTTTGGAGTTTGTGCTCCTGAGAGTGACAGAGTTGAACTCAACTATGTCTTCCCTGCACATGGCTCATCTGTCCTTTCTATTCAAACCTATACTTGGTGCTGGAGTTTTATGTGTACATCCAGAGACTTGGGTTTTTGGGCTGTCCATGTGCAGCTGGGCCAGAATCTTGGTGGAGCAGCAACTCCTACTCAACAGCTCATTGGACTCACCGAGGACAACCAACAGGGAGATGATAATGGACAGTGGCCTTCCCAGGGAATGGATATAGTCTGCAGCTGCAGGCAGGATAATCCCATCCATATTATCCATGGGATATAAGCCCACTCTCAATTGGAGGTGGAGTGAACATCCCCATCCTTGACTCTTCAGGATGGGGGGAAGAGCTATGGATTAGAGTGGACTTTCGGGTATTCTATTATAGACATATTGTGATTCAAGCAATGGATGAAATTACAGCATTGATGTGGAGCCAGTGGTCACTGGAGGCTCTGGGGGCAGTGAGAGGGAAAAGTACTAGTAATACAGGGGCTTTTTGGGGGCTTGGGAATTGTCCTGAGTGACATTGCAATGACATATATAGGCCATTTTATACTATCATATAACATGCAGAACTGTGTGGGAGAGAGTGTGGCATACAATGTGAACTATGGTCCAGCCTTAATGGCAAAGCCCCGGGATGTGTTTATCAATTGCAGTTAATGTGTCACACAAATGAAGGATGTTTATGTGGGAGGTTGTGGGAAGTGTGGGAGGTGGGGCATATGGAAATCCCTATATTTTTTGTGTAACATTTATGTAATCTAAGTATCTTTTAAAAAATACTATTTAAACAAAATGCTTATCAAATAGAGATTATTATCATCCAAAAATGTATTTATAGAAATAGTATAGATTTCTTATCAAATGCCTCTGCAAAAATGATATCCTGAAAAGGATAAAACAGACAGCCCAATACCGTGCAATATTCCCCAAATTTAATAGTAACTTTAAAATTTACTCTTTGAGGAACTTCCATCATAATAAATAACAGGGGTTTTGCAATTCAATACTACATTTCAGGAAGATTATGAAACATTCTCTAGACCTGTTCAGATATTTTTAAATGAGGACATAAAAGCACTGACATAAAAGTATTGCTCAAAGCGTGTTCTTTAGTATAGACAGACTATATTTATATTTTGATTTTGCTGATAAATACTTGTGTGATCTTATGCATGGACCATATTATTTTCTTTTTTAAATAGAGAAATTGTGGGTTTACAAAACAATCATGCATACCATGCATGCATGATGAAAGGCAATGTTCTTTCTTCATTTATAACAAATGTGTCCAAACAATATAATGTGGTGGTGGGGCAATGTATGGGAATCCAGTATGGCCATATTCTTATTGAAACCAAGTTTTTCATATATAATGTAGGAAAAATTAAAAAATCCATAGAGGAATTGAAGAATATCATTATGATTTATGTCAAAGTGTGTATCCTAAAGGTAAAAATATTTTTCCACAAACATTCCCAAATTATTTTTAAGTGATCCAAAATTAGAGAGCTCACATATCATTAATCTTGTGATTGAAATATTTCCTTGCTATAATATTAAGAGTAAAATTAATGGACTATGCATGAATATAAATGAAATAAGTACTCATCACAATGTTTTTTTGAAAATAAAACTAAGTATATTATGAAAAATTTGAATGCAGAAATCAATAAATCAGGCAACAGAAAAATATTAGATTTGATAACTTCAAAAGCCTATTGACTTTTAAAACTGATAAATTCAAATAAGCTCAATAAGAAACAGTTAAAGTTAACTCCCAAAAGAACATCAATGTAAATAATATTTTTAAGAATATTATGTCTATTTCAGTGAGTAGTAAGAGTTTCTTCAGCCACTGGTGGATACTTATCAACAAAAATAAAGTAAAGACTGTATATATATGTAGAATAAAAATTTGTTAGAAAAGATAGGACTATATAACAAAAACAATGAGCCCTACTATGAAACATGGAATATAATTAATTCTACAATTATAATAACAATATGCCCTCAGTTTAAAAAAAAATACCACCAAATTCAAGGTTTAATAATGGGAGGGGTAATATTGGAACTGTGTGTTTTCTGCATGATTTTTAGGTAAACCTACAACTTCTCTAATTAAAAAAAAATAAAAGGAATAAGAAACCCCCCAAACCCAAGAAAGACTTCTCTTTATGTCATCTCCAAATATAGAGGAAAGAGAAGAAATCATGTCTTAAAACCTTAAAACATCAATCTGCTCAAAACAGCAAAACAAAGAGATAAATATGTAAATGATATATGCATAAGGTAGGCATGGTATGCAAAGTGCAGTGGTATAAAAGAGCAGCAAACTGATGGATTCAACCTCAGAAAGACTGGGAACACATTTGAAACGTGTTTGCAACAAGTGTGATGAGCAGCTGATACTATAGAAATACTATTTGCAAATAAAGTATCTGCACACTAATGTAAGGAAAAGACAAAAATAATGAAAAGTAAATTCTCATAAAATAAATTAGACACCTAAAAACCCTCTCTTTTATAAGTTCTAAAAGAAATGCAATTTAAAATGTGAACTATTTTTTACCAACAAAATAACAAATTTGTAGGTGAGCTCTCTTATCCAATGCTGGTGACTGCATGGTGATATTAAATATCCTGGAAATAAACATGACTTTGTACAAAAAGGATTCAAATTTGTTTATGCTCCTTGGGCTAGTACTCCTTTCTCTTAGGAATTTAGCCTAAATGAAAAATATTGGCAAAAGATGTGCACATATATTGTATTTCAAAATATTTTTTCATTCCATTGAAAATGAGAAGACAACCAAAATGTCTATATAATAGTTAGTGGAAAAATACAAGTATAAAATGGTATTTATATTATGATCTCAATTATGTAAAATGACAGGTATAATAGAAATGTATCTTTAAAAGACACTAAACAAATAGTACTTATTTGGATTATGGATTAGGGGCAATTTTTATGTTCTTTTTAAAATTAATTTTGTGATCCCAGTTTTTTTTTATAAAGAGAATTTATTGTCAGTAAAATAATTTAATGAAAGTTTTACTCTTTTATCTATAGCCTGCTTCTACAATATTCCAAATAACTGCTTTTCTCATATATTGGGTATGCTAATAATGATGAGATCTGATAGTTGAAACACTTATTTAAAGCCAATGTGCTTGTAAACAGAAGATCTTAGTGTCATTTTGAGAAGAAAATACCAGTAAAGAAGTCACTGTCTCTACCTAACCTTCTGAATGTGTTTAGAGAAGTAACAGCTTCAATCTATGACAAGGCATCTTATCTGTAGAGAACATTTCCTATAGAGATAGAAATCACTGACCCATCACTAACTGCCACTTTGCAAGTTCATCCATTTTTACCTTAAGTTTAAAATTCCTTTCCTCAATTAAAGACTCAAAAATAATTGCTTAGAGAAACTTCCTTAGTAAATCTGACTCCATGGGCAGAGTGTATTTTTGCTCTAAAGGCTCACACCATCCTGTGAATGTGGCCCAAAAGCACCCCAGCTCAGATGATGAATTTCTTTAGACAGAGAACTTCCAACATTTTAGGTTTCAGTAGAAATTGAGGGTGAAAAACCTAATAATGAGAGGATGTCTCTCCATAAACTTCCTGCTTGCATACTTGTTCTTTTGCTCTTGAGTGACTATATGAATTATATTATAAAAGCCACTTGAGATTTTTACTAACCTGATTCAGATCTCTGAAAATAGAAACTATGTTAAAGCAGGAATGTTATGGTTTGTCAGCATCATGAACTCAGCAACAAATAAATTTTACCTTGGAGTAGCAGGTCCCTTAATTTAGATCTTTAAAAACTTCTTAGAAAGTCCATGCTCAGCCTGGAGATAACTCCTTTGTTCCTTGGGATCCTGGATCCACAAGGTTTGGAAAGAGAACCAGAAGCATCTGTAATTTGTGGCTTGTTGTGTTTATCTGGCATTCCAGGCTCAGGTATCCTTACATTTTGTCCTTTTCTACTTTTGCAAATATGATTTCAGGGATATATTTAAAGAGATATTAATTAAGCATGGCTAGTTAATGGTGTTCTGAACTTTCAGTTCCCAGAGGAATGGAATTAGCAGCTTCAGCCAAGATGGTAGCCAAACCAATTCATCCTGTTTTCTCTTGTGACTGCAGCATCAGTGACCATAGTGGGGGAGAAATCCAATAGGCTGAGCAAGCAGACTTTCTATGGCAGTAGTTCAGAAGTAATCCTGGAGTCTGGGACATAAGGCACAAAATGTTCTAGTGTTGAGAATTTGGGTCCATGAACTAATCAGAGCCTATAAAACAACCCTAAGAATATCTGATGCAAAGAATTAAAGAGAGGTCTAAGCATGTTAAAAAAATCTAGTTCACTACAAAACTGCTATTCTACCATTGATACCCTAAGAATAGGCTCTTGCAGGCTAGAGATACCTAATATTTAAAATCTGAACCATTCCCAAGAAAAAGAGCTTTGGAGTGATCCTAGGAAGCCTGGAGTAGTATGCCAGACCTCCTAAGACTGTCTTCCAATTTCTATGAGAACTTGGGCACGTTTCCCAACCTCTTTATGTCTCAATTTCCACATCTATACAAAGAGGATGATAAGGTAGCTATCTCATAGGACTGTCAGGGATTATAAGAGAATTGTGCTGAGAATGATGCCTGATTTGGAGTAAAGACTCATTGTTGGCTGCTGTCATATTTTGTATAGGAAATGAGGGTTTATGGCAATAATTGACCAAGTTTATGGCAATAATTGTCTCAATTCTTATATGTAGTTTGTTTTGTTTTTCTCTACAGTTGATAGAACTCTGGAGATTCTGAAATTAGGAGAAAAGAAAGGTCAAGTTTTGCTGTATTCAATACTGATTCAAAGTCATTTTAATTCTAAAATAATCTATGAGTGTTAAATTGCTCCATTAAAATAACTGACAGTGATATTGAGATTCCCTGGAAAGGCTATAAGTGTTAAATAAATATAAATAGCATGTGGTTCACAATTAGCAATCACTGGCCATGTATCAGCCACTCTGTTAAGTGCAGGAGATCATCTAATTATCATACAATCCCATGAGGGAGATATTGATATTTTTATTTTGTACATAAGGAAATTAATACTAACTTTGAGCATCTCTTGAACAAAATTTAAAGGGTAATAATTAGTAAAGCTTGGTTTTAATTACAGACAGATCTGATTTCTAACCTTGAGTTCTAATCAGTATGATATTTTACCTCATAAGACACATGTGCTATAATGTATCTTATTCATTGGATGTGATTAGAGAGAAATATTGATTCAGACTATCTCTTGATTCTACCACCAGTGACAGGCAAGGTTTATTGCTCAGACAGGTAATATGTGTGACTGCTACTCAGTAACAGAAGATGTAGAAAATAGAACATTTTATACTTTCTTTTATAACTCCTGCCCCATCTGGGGGATCTGCTTAAACACTATTCAGATAGCTTTGATTTTGGAATTTCTTGGAGCCTACATAGTAAAAGCAAAGTCTAAGTTGAAGTTCAGATTTAGGAACAGAGACATTCTCCACATGAATAGAATATGTTAAGATTCTGGAAAAATTATACACCTCTCTTAATTTGCCAATGCTGCTATGACAAATACCACACAATGGATTGGCTTAAACAATAAGCATTTATTGGAAGTCTGAAATCAAGATGTTAGCAATGACATTCTCTCTCTCTGAGTTGGTAGTCATGTGACAGCCATTTTTTAAAATATTTATCAGGATTGCATTGAATCTTAAGTCAATTTGTGTAGAATTTTTATATGAAAATAGTCTTCCAAACCATGAACACTGAATGTCTTTCATTTATTTACATCTTCTTTGATTTCTTTTAGCACTGTTTTGCAATTTTATGAACATTGCAAATCCATGAACATTCTTTAAGTTTACATTCTTTAAGTTCACTCCTACATATTTCATTCTTTTAGTTGCTATTATAAATGGATTTTTTTCCTGATTTCCTCCTCAGATTATTAATTACTATTGCAGAGAAGCACTACTGAATTTTGCATATTAAACTTGTACATTGCCACTTTGCTGAAGTTATTTGTTATGTCTAATAACTTTGTTGTTGCTGTTTCAGGAATTTCTAGGTATAAGATCTTATCATCTGCAAATAGCAAATTTTTTACTTCTTCCTTTGCAATTTACATGATTTTTATTGCCTTATTTTCTAGCTAGAACATTTAGTACAATATTGAACAACAGTGGGTGAAGTGGGCATCCTTGTCTTTTTCCAGATCTCAGCAGGAAAGATTTCAGTCTTTCACCATTGAGTACAAAGTTAGCTGTGGGTTTATCATATACGTCCTGTATCATCTTGAGAAAGATTCTTTCTATTCCTATTTTTTAGTATGCTTTTGTTAAGAAAGGATGCTATATTTTGTCAAATGCCTTACCTGCTTAAATCAAGATTACCATGTATCCTTTTTTCTTCAGTATTACACTTATAGTCTCGTGTTGAATCAACCTTGCATATCTGGATTAAAACCCACTTCATCATGATGTCTAATTCTTTTAATGTGCTGTTGGACTCAATTAGAAACTATTTTGTTGAGGATTTTTTCATCTATATTCATTAAAGAAATTGGCCTGTAATTATCTTTTTTAAAAAATACCTTTATCTGACTTTGATATTAGGGTGATGTTGGCTTCAAAGAATGAGATTCATATCATTCTCTCTTGTTCAATTTTTTGGAAGCTTTTGAGCAAGCTTGGTATTAAATATTCTTTGAATGATTGTTAGAATTCACTTGTGAAGCCATCTGGCCCTGGACTTTTCACTTTTGGGAGGTTTTAGATAACAGTTTCAATCTCTTTTCTTGTGATTAGTTTGTGGAGGTCTATTATTTCTTCTGAGGTCAGTGTATATGTTCATGTGTTTCTAGCACTTTTTCCACCTCACTTATGTTGTCTAGTTTGTTGGCATAGAGTTGTTCATAGTATCCTCTTATGATCTTTTTTATTTCTGTGGGGTCAATAGTAATGTCCCCAATCTCATTTTTCATTTTATTTATTTGCAGTCTTTTTTCTTTGTCAATAGAGCTAAGTATTTGTTAATTTTGTTTTGATCTTCTCAAAGAAACAAATTTTGGCTTTGTCAATTCTTTATTTTTTTTTTCTTTTTCATTTATTTCTGCTCTAATTTTTGTTATTTCTTTCCTTCCACTTGCTTTGGGATTAGTTTTCGGTTCTTTTCCTAGTTCTTCCTGGTGTGAAATTTTATCCTTGACTTTATCTCTTCTTTCTTCCTTTTTTTTTTTTTTTTTAGGGGAGAGCACAAACGCAGTGCCCCACTACCACAAATTATGCAGTCGAGTTTCCCACATTTGGGGAAATTGCAGGGGTCAGCACATCTGAAGTGCAATGGATAAGCCTCGCCCTGGGAAAACCACCTTCGTGATCATGGTATCTCCCATGCCAGTAAGTATCTTTCTTCCTTTTTAATGTAGACATTTATAACTATAAATTTTCCTCTGAGTCCTGCTTTTGTGGCATCCCAAAAGTTTGATAATGTGTGCACTTGTTTTCATTCATCACCATATATTTCCTGATTACTCTTTCAATTTCTTCTTTGACCCACTGGTTGTTTGTGTTGTTTAACCTCCATACATTCTGCATTTTCCAGTCCTCCATCTGTTACTGATTTCCAGTTTAATTACATTATTATCAGAAAAGGTGCTTTGTATAATTTCAATCTTTATAAATTTATTGAGACCAGTTTTTTTACCAAACATGTGTCCAATCCAGGAGAATGATCTATGAGCCCTTGAGAAGAATGTGTATCCTGCTGTTTTGAAGTATATTGTTCTGTGTATATCTGTTATGTCTAGTTCATTGATCAAATTGTGCAATTTCTCTATTATCTTATCGAACATCATTCTAAATGTTCTTTCTATTGATGTGAGCAGTTTTTTGAAGTCTTCAACTATTATTGTAAATATGTATATTTCTCCCTTCAATTGTGTCAGCATTTGGATCATATATTTTGGGGCACCCTGGTTAGGTGCATAGATATTTATGATTGTTATTTATTCTTGGTGGATTGTGCCTTTTAATAATATATAATGCCCTTCTTTGTCTTTTATAATAGCTTTGCTTTTGAAGTCTTGTTGTCCGATATTAGTATAGCTACCTTGGCTTTTTTTTTTCTTACTGTACGTATGAAATATCTTATTCAGCGTTTCACTTTCAAACTTGTATCCTAGGATCTAAGATGAGTCTCTTGTAGACAGCATATAGAAGGCTTCTGGGTTTTGTTTTTTTTTAATCCATTCAACCAGTCTGTGTATTTTGCTAGGGAGTTTAATCCATTAACATTCATTGTTATTACTGTAAAGGCAGTACTTACCACCACCAATTTTGTCTTTTTGCTTTTATAAGTCATATCTTATTTTCATCACACTTTTTACACTTTTAATTACTTTTATTAATAATCTTCATTTCTAGATTCACTTCCAAACCCCTCTCTCCTGTCTATTCCTTTGGGCTGCAATACTCCCTTTAATATTTATTGTAAAGCTGGTCTCTTGCTGATGCACCCTCCTAGTTTCAGTTTATCTGTGACTACTCTAAAGTCACCCTCATTTTTGAAGAACAATTTTGCTTTATATAGAATTCTTGGCTGGAAGTTTTTCTCGTTTAGTATATTAAATATATCATACCTCTGCATTCTTGCCTCCATGGTTTCTGATGGAAATCAGCACTTAATCTTACTGGGCTACACTTGTATGTGATGTGTCACTTTATTCTTGCTGCTTTCAGAATTCTTTCTTATCTTTGGCATTTGACTTTCTGATTAGCATGTGTCTCAAGGCAGGTCTATTCAGAGTTCTTCAGATTGAAGTACATTGCACTTCTTGGACATGGATATCTATGTCTTTCAAAAGAATTGGGTAATTATCTATCATTATTTACTCAAATATTCCTTATTCCCCCTTTCCCTTTTCTTCTTTTTCTGGGACACCTATGACATGTATGTTTGAGCACCTTATATTGTCATTCAGTTCCCTGAGACCCTGTTCAAGTTTTGTCCATTTATTCCTTGAACTGTTCTTCTGTGTGTTTGGTTTTGGAAGCCCTCTCTTCTTGTTCATTGATCCTTTCTTCTGCCTCTTCAAATCTGCTCTTATATGCTTCCAATGTATTTTTTATTTCATTTATTGTCCCTTTCATTCCCATAAGGTATGTTATTTCTTTTTGCATGCTTTAAAATTCTTCTTTGTGTTCACCCAGTGTCTTCTTAATATCCTTAATCTCTTTAGCATCTCATTGAATTTATTAAGGAGATTTATTTGAGCACCTGTGATTAGTTATCTCAAATCCTGTATGTCATCTGGAGTTTTAGTTTGTTCCTCTGATTAGGCCATATCAACTTGTTTCTTCAAATTGCTTGTAATTTTGCAGGTGTCTCAGCATCTTTATTTCTGGATGTATTTATTCTGGGCTCAGTTTCTCTCTTTAGTATAAGACTTTCTTGTTTGTCTTTGTGTAAAGCTCTCTTTGATACTTGGTTCAACTTATTTGGAACTTTATAATAGCTTGTATTTAACAAATCAGATTTTTTCAGCTCTTATTCATCTGTATCTTGCCATTACTCCCCTGCCAGGGGCAGGTTTGAAGCAAAGCATGCACACAGAAATCTGAATCATGCAAGCTGTAACTAGCTGCTTGGCCCCAGAAATGGATGGATCTTCACTCACCTTTCTCCCCTGCTGGTGACAGGGTAGGAACTGAGGGTACAGTTAGTATTCTAAGCCATCCTGGCTGAAACTGCCTGCATTGCCATAGAAACTAATGAAGCTCTGCCCACCTTCCTCTACTCCGAAGGATGGGATGGAGCTGATGGTATGAGAAATAATCTAAGCTGTTCAGGCTGAAAGTGCCTGCCTGCAGTTGCCCAGAGAGACAGATGAACTTCACTAACCTTCCTATCCTGCCTGGGGCAGGGTTGGAGCTCAAAACAAGCAGTAATATGATCTGGATGAAAAGAAACTTGTCTCTACTGTCCAGAAAGTCACTGTGATTTTCAACCAGTACCACTTCCACTCCTGCTGGGGACAGAATAATAAGAGGCTACTGGCTTCTCTCTGACTTGGATGGGTTCAAACTTTAGCTATACTTAGAATTGTACTCCAGCCAGAAAAATTTGCTATGCAATAGCTAAAGTTGGTGCCTGACTGTCTCCTTGTCCCCTGTTATTGGTATGGAGCTTCCAACTCCATCCAGAAAGTGGTTCTTGGGGTGGCCTTCCCTGCCAGTGGGGAGATGGGCAATGGCATGAAGGGTCTGCTCATGAATCTTCACTACAGATGGCTAGCCTCCTTCTTCTGTTCTTCCAAGTATGGTGCATGGTGCTCTTCTGGTCTCCTGGGGTTCTCAATCAGGTGATTTAAATAGATCCTGGCTGATTACTCACTGCACTGTAGGGCAACCTAATTCTTAGAGCTTCCTACTCTGGCTCCATCTTGACTGTCTCCTAAACTATTGGCTTTTGATAACAGAAGTGGCCCTTTGGCATCCTTGGTCCCAAATATTGTGTTATTTGCGTATTGGTAACAGCATATTCCTCATATAAATATCCTTCTGGCACCCCTCTATCAAGTGACATGAAAAGCAGGTGTATTCCACTGGGGAACAGAAGAAAAGCAGGACTTACAAAAGGTAAAATTGGCAATTTCATCTACCCTGCCTTTAGGACCTTTATGGCATGTACCTCCATTTGAACTACAGGCTTTTCCACCTAGACTCATGCTGACTGGTCCCTGTGGCAGAAGAATGAGCAACAATAATTCACAAGCACTTAAGTGCTTAGACCAAGAAATTCCCAGACACAGCCTGGCATTACTCCCCATTTGATAGGCAGTTTATGTCAGGCTACTTGGCCCTGGTGAAATAGGAAAAGATTACCAAAACTCCCAGGTCCTTCTGAGCTCTGAAATCCCTGTCATGTTCTGGATCTTGGGTAATCAGATTACTCACCCAGGCAGAGTCTAACAACAGAGTATCATCAAATTGAAATGGTATGTTCAAGATAATGCTCACCCAGGCCCCAAGGGAGTGGCATGCTTATGTGAGTGGAGTCCACCATAGACAGTGATCTTGTTGCAACACCAGATGAGAGCCTTTCCCTCCCTGCCTTGACATCATGGGTTCCCATCTCCAGGAATCTTCATCAGATGCTCAGTTTTTTTTCTCCAGATCCTGCAGAACTAGCGTAACTTCTTTTCTTTGCAGCAAAACTCCATTTTGATGACAGCTGAATTCAGATATTTGATTCCTCTTCTCTTTGGGAATCCAGAAGTTGCAACTTAGACAGCTGAAGGAGAATCCAACACATGCATCCACAGAAAGCATCAACGAGAATCACCTGGCAGTAATTGGATTGGCTAAGCGAAAGCCATCCAGTGTCTACTGGGCAGTAGCTGCTGTTTCCATTATTCTGTCAACAGAAAAAAAATTCCCAATGGGCTGAAATCTGAGCAGTCCTTTTATCCCTGGAACACTTGGCACCAAGAGCCCCTTGTACACCTTACTGACCCATGGGCCATTGTCTATGGTTTAGCAGTCTGGCCACCTTCATGGAAGGTACACAATTGGAAAATCAAAGTTTCCCAAGATCTAGGGAAGGGAATGTTGGAAAAAATTGTTGGAGTGGAGGGGCACCAACTATGTAACCCATGTTGATGCACATGACAAGGGCCCACACTCATGGACTTAGATGACTTTCCATGTCACCACAGGCAACTAACATTGTGTACACCTTTTGATAAAGGAGCATTGGCATCTACATCCATACAAATCTTTTACAGGATGGACTGTCTACCTTACTTGAGCCTTCTGTAATCTAAACTGTGCAATCCCCTAGAAAGGGAACATGGCCTTATCCTGCTTCCTTGCACAGGGAGGGTAATAGGTTTTCCAGGAATCCAGGCTTTGCTACAAGTCTAAATTATACTCATCATGATGTGGATTGTCCCTGAAAAGGAAACCAAGGACACACTATTTGGGACTTGCCCTTTCAATCATGGTAATGGGATCATCCCACTTTTACCTCATCACATCCTCCATGTGGATTCTAAAATGGTGGGAGGTAAGGAGTCTCAGGTGGAAGGGTAGGATTATGGAAGAGGACTTAGAAGTACTTAACACACATGGAGTGACAATCCAATGGGCTGGAACAATGTGACTTGATGCAATCATACTAGATGTTAGTGGTGATGCCTGCTACTGGTTCAGCCACTAGTCCACTTGGGAATGGTCATGGGATATTTCCAAGGAGTCCTGACAACTCTTACTTATTGGGAACGGGTAGAAGTGGGCTGGAAAACATGGATAAAGCACTCAAATCAATGGAAAAGAGGTGAGGTTATGGTTCAGGGCAAGGAGGATCAGACTGGCTGGCCTAAGAAGGAAAACATAATTTGTCACAAACAGACTGAGAAAGGTGACTCCCTCAGAAGGTATCACAGGATGACCATTACTACTACCCCTACTGGGACTTCTAGAATTTTGGCCCAGTGGCAATATAGAAAGAAAATATACCTTTGTCCATCTGACCCAACCCATCAATGGCAGTAGGGAATCTGACAATTCACGCCTACAATAAGTCCTAACAAAATGAAACTGGCAAATGACTCAGCCATCTTTCCATGAGCATCCCCAAGATGACCTGTGTCTCTCTAGAGTTCAGTTGTGTCCCTAATAGCTTTATATTCCTTCATGGAGGAAACAAAACCTCCATTACTGGTTAATATAACACTTGTCAGAATAATGATGCAATTTGGTTAAATGCAAACATATATATATATATATATATATATATATATATATATATGTGTGTGTGTGTGTGTGTATGTATATTCTTTTGGTACTTAATATTGATAATTCAGAAAGAATATGTGTTTTCTTTAAAATAATGAATCAGTATATAAACAAAGAACTTACAGCTTAAAATTTTCATCCATGAGTTAAAAAAACAGACTAGAAATAGAGAAAGATAAAATATAGAGGCATAAGACTCATTAGTTTATGTAAAATAAAATATTTATTTAAAGGAGTGGCTTTTCACTCAAGTTTAAGTTTTATGTATATTTATTTAACTTTTCGAGACTAGGTTTCAGTCTGTTGACAAATACATTAAAACCTGGTTTTAAACAATCATAATATTCCAAGACAACTCACATAAGTTGAAAATTGAGCATAATAGTGAACCCTATTATTTAAAAAATATTTTCTATAGATCATGACTTTTACACATTTTTTAATAAATAAGGCAAATAAACACTCTAGTAGCAATAAATAAAATTAATCATTAACATAAGTTGAAAAATTTTCATTGTCTCTGCCTTTATTTTTTAAATTGGAATCGTATATCTGAATTCTCAAGTGCTGAATTTGTCTAAAATGAGGTCTTACTGTAATGATGATGGGATCCCTTTAAACAAGTCAGCAAAAGGTGAAAGACCTAAATGAACTCCAAAGGTCTGTAACAATTGTTTGTTTGTTTAATCCCAAATGGATTGTTTCTCTGTATGTTTGCAAGTTTGGATCGTTGACTGGTAGTTTTTGAGGAAAAGCCTTTGGTATGGGTTTTAATACGTCCTTAGAAATCGGTGGACAATTTTGGGAGCATCCCTACCTGTAATATTTGTAGGGTCCCTTCAATAAACTCTCTATAAGGGTTTTTTAAAGAAGCATATTTGGAATTAGATATCTATTTATGGCTGGTTTGGCATGTAAATTAAAGAATGTATTCCATTGTCTCTGGGGGATTCTTAGTAGGATTGAAATTTCCTTGATTATGCATTTTGGTTTAGCTTAACTTCAAGAATATAGGTGAGAGAGGCAGTTTTTCAGTTTATTTTATTAGGTTTGACTCCAAAAGGGGCTAAGAGGGATAGGTTTGAAGAAGCTTCTGGTCCCTTATTAAAAAAATACAACTCACAAGGCTAGGAGAAACAAGAGGAGGGCAGGAAGGTGGAAGAGGACAGGAAGGCAGAGGAGGAACTGAGGCATCCTCAGAAAATTGAAAGGGTTTGGAATGTTTTTCAAGGTCGTTCATGCATTTTTATGTCTTTGTTTTGTTAATTTGGTATTTATTTCTTGAAGAGAGGGAATTTGGAGCTTGTATTATTTTTGGAAGCTTCCAATTATTAATTTTTAAAGGTATCCCAGTTGGATTGCTTGATCTCATAGCCCCTATTTTCTAATTCTGTGCATAAGTGTATTAATTTGGTCATATCAAAAGAGCTTTATTATACCCACTGTAATTTAAAATTATCTCTAGTATGTCAGATTTAGTGAGACATGGATTTATATGAGTCAGGACCATAAATTTTGTACATGAATCCATCAGGTATGCCAGTTGAGAGTGCACCATTAGAATTTTTTGAAGAATTAAAATCCATTGTTCCTGACTGAGAGCAAACATACAGCCTGAAAACCTGCCAGTACTTATTTTATGGTTGGGTTAATGAGATTTTTTACAGTATACTTTATGTGGTCTACTTCTTTAACTTGGTGGACCACCTCTGCTTCTTGGAATCTGATGCATGACAGCTGTCTGTAGTTGCATGAAAATTGTGTTGAGGGTAGCAGTCAACTTACTGTTAATTTTCATATCTGTGACTGCTTAAATGATTATCAGATTGCCCTCAGTCAGGAAAAAAGTTAATTAAAATTTTACGTAGATGTCTTTCCTTAAAATATCAGAGAAAGGGAGAAAAAAGAGATTCTAAATATTTGAGTATTCACCAAACATGAGAAGTTACTGTAAAACTAGAAGGACAACAAAAAGACTTCAGCCACAAAGTTCAAAATAAAAACAAAGAACAATGTTCAAAATGACCTTAACCAGAAGACACCCAAACAACAGCCAGAACCTCAACAAAAGGAAGTGAAGTTCAGAACCAAGAAGACTCCCCAACAGAAACCAGGGCCATTGGGGTGATAAAAGAGCACAAAGGCTCTAACAGGTACAGTGACCAAATCCTATGGCAGCTCCAGGGTGCACCATGTAATGTCAACCAAGAACTGTAAAGCAACAAAAGCAACAAAAGTATTTATTTGAGGTCTTAGAATTGCAATTCTGGAAGCATAGATTCAGGTAGTAAACTAAATTGTGTCAGCCAAGGATACTTCAAAAGAAGAAGAGGAATAAAATAGAAGTTGGTTAATGCAAGTGTCTGAGAAATAGGCCTTGTTTTTTTTTCACAAAGGAAATTATTTTGTTAGCTGCTTATGTTTCACTTATTACAGCCAGTTTGAGGAGTTTGGGGGTGGCATAAGGACCTTTCTGTATGCACAGCTTTAAGTCTCTTAGCTTAATAACTCCATTTTTCTTTCACTGTTATAATGATATTGAGAATTTTAGGTCAGTTTAATGTTTTGGATTTTGTTGTTTGTTTTTTATTGTATATGGAATCTTGCTTCCTATTATATTTTCCAGGGCCCTGTTTATTGAATATAGGGAACCTACTTGTTTAAAATTTTTAAAATAAGATATAATTCACACCATGAAAAAATCATCTCTTTAATTGTACAATTCTGTGAATTTTGAAAAATATATAAATTGTATAACCATCACCATAAACTTATATAGACTGATTTATCATCTTGAAATATTCCCATATGCCCCATTATAGCTTACTTCTCCCTCTTTCCAGGCCCTTGATGACCTTGATTGATTTCAGTCTCTATATTTTTGACATTTCCAAAATGTCATGTAAAATGAATTTATTATTATATTGTCATAACAACCTGAGTTCTCTCACTTAACAAAGTGCATTTGAGATTTTTTTCGCACTGTTGCGTGTACCAGTAGTTCATTCCTTTTTACTACTGAGCAATATTCTAATATATGGATGTGTTACAATTTGTCCATTTTCCAATAGAGAGATATTTAGGTTGTTTCCAATTCTTAGAAATTACCAATAAGACTAGTATAAACATTTGAAAGCAGTCATTTTTCAGAACATAGGTTTTCATTATGCATGGGTGAATATCTAGGAGTGAAATAGCTGGTTGTGTGGTAAGTATCAATTTGACATCATATGAATCTGCTGGCCTGCCAAAGTGTAGTATTCTGCTTTGCCACCAGTAACAAGTAATATTTCCAAGTGCTCACTATTACTTTTGAGTCAGTGTTTATTCATGGTGCAGTCTTTTGCCCAGAGTCGAAATTTGCAAATGTACTGCCAATTATTTCAGCTCCATTTTTGGAAGGTCTAACATTTCTCTATTACATTACCTCTGCCCCTTTATCAAAACTCAACTGTCCATAGAAGGGTGGGTCTATTTCTGGACAATGTGTTATGTTTAACTGATGCATGTTTTATACTTTCTTTAGCACAACAATTTAAAGTAAGTCTAGAAACCATATGTAGTGAGTCCATAGCATTGTTCTTTTCCAAAATTATTTTGACTATACAGTTATCCCTTCCAAATCATGGGAGTTAGGGGCACAGGGCCTCCATGACCTGGAAAATCCCTGTAAAGTTTTGAGTAGGCCGACTTTTAAAAAAATTTTTCAAATCAGCCTTTGTTGGCCTGAAAATCCATAGGGGTAGGCTTCACCTTCATTTTCCTTTAAGGAATTATATAAGGTTGTAGCTTTTTCTTGTATAATGCCAGAGTCTGCTGGAATGTCTATTTTATAACAATCCTGCGCCCAAAATTGTGCTGCACTTTCTATGCCAGAGAGATAGAGATCTCGTGGTTTATGCAAATGATTTGCTGTTGTTGATATAGCTGCAGCAACAACTTCATTGATTTCCTTCTCTTTTTTCTTGATATGCTTTATGGTCAACTCATTAAGGCAGTAATGACAGCAAACTACAGCAGCAATTTTACCTAAATAAAACATCTCTAACAATTCTACATTTTCCTCCAAGTTCCTATCTTTCCTCTGTTTCTTGGGAGCATTTTCTGGACCACTAGGAACACTACATTTGAGACACATGATTTTAATAGAGTTTATGGCATTTAAATGACACAAAATACAAGAAATTTAAGGTGCAAAGATCACTGCAAGATCTCTGCAAGATGTCATGACAGACTGCCATAACCATGCTTAACATCCTCAAACCAGTGTGTAGAAACACAGTTCTTTTATCACAAATTTAATTTTAAGAAATAAAATGTATAGCTGTTCATTTATGCTATTAAACAGTAAAATACTGTACAGGTAAGATACGTAACAGTACATAAATTTTGCATTATGTGCTACTTAACCTTTTTTTTTTTTAATAAATTTATTTTTTATTGTGGGTAAAAAAAAAATTTTCACAATACATACCACTATTTGTAAAATGATATATAAATATATATGCATATATGTGCATTTGCTTACAAAATTGTTATTTATATATATATAAATATATTTTAAGAGGTGCTTAGATTACTGAAAATATTACACGGAACCCCCTGGGATTTCCATGTTGCCCACCTCCCACACCTC